>JAVQJX010020018.1:0-11807 GCA_036025115.1 Ambassis agassizii | reverse complement strand
GACCACTTTTTTAGGAGGAAAAAGTGCAAATATCACTGTAATTTATTTTTATGTATTGGAACATTTATTTCAGTTCCTCTAGTCGTTAAAAAGTCCATCAGAATAATGTTTTAGATCACTGAAAACAATTGCGCTGTAGTAGGCTGAACAGTTGAACTATCAACCAATCAGTAGGCTAAAGAAGAACTGCAGCAATTAATCACTGATCAGACTTTGCTGCAAAGAATCACTTTGGTGTGAGTGCTTGCAGTGTTATATAAATAAAATAATGCACACTATACACTAGATTGTTATTACAGTGGAAATTCTTTGAGGACTTATCACCACCACTTAAGTGTAATCAGTAGATTGATGAAGAACCAGAATAGCTCTGAGAGCACAAAATGTGATAGTGGCCCAGAAATAGACCAAGTGAGACTGTGTGCTCCGTTGTAGTCTGTCTAACCCACTATTGTGGCTTCAGTCTGAGCCATTTTCACCACCTTGACCAAGTTAGTGCTGAAATTTGAATTACTTAAATCTCCTGAATGTTATATGTCTAAAGTAGGAAAGCTGATTGGTGGGTGGTCTGGGGTCACCGGGTCAGCTGAGTTGGACTCGTTAGATGACTTAACTAGACAAACTTTGACCTAACCAATAAGTGACTTACTCAGCTGGCTGTCTATCACATATCTTAAGTGTTGACTGTGCAGATTGGGTATCTTTTTGACTTTTACATGAACCTGACTTCTTAAAAAAATATAAAGACCTTCCAGACATAACATGGGTGTGCAATTTTAATTATTACAACAGCATGTGTTTACTGTGTTTAATTAACAAACACTGGTTCTGTAAAAATGTCTCTGCCACCTTCTGTTCCTCAGGTCTACCTCAATACTCCCTCTTCTTGCCAGCACTCTGACTGTGAAACTTGAGCCCAGGGCCAAATATAGCCCCACACAGTGAGCAGTTAGGGACGGGACAGATGGGACAGCAGGCCACTGCAGCGGTAGTACACCATTGGACCCTGAACCTGAGAGATCCTGTCGACTGTCTGACCAATAACGCTGCTTGCTCTTCTGGAAAGAGAAGCTTCTTTTTAGCTCATTCGTACACAAACAAGACAAACCTGGAACCACAAAACCAGGAGACAGTCTTCAGACAAACAGCTCACTTAAAGGTACGTTTTCTTTTCAACGATCTGTAATTCATGGTTTGATTAATAGTTTATCAAGTGTGTGGCTTAGATCATTTGATGTAACATAACATTATCAAATTCAAACCTGTCACATATTTTTCTGTTTTAAGAGCTCTTTGAGTTGTTTTCAGGTTGAGGCTCTTCACATATTGTAATGTATGATAAGTAACCAAATACGTCAACACAATAACACACAACAATGTTAAATCTGGGAAGGATCTGGACATATACTGGAAGTTATTAACAATTTGTTTCAATGTCCATATTTGATCAGCTCTGTGTTGTTGTTATTGTTCCCATAGTTAATAGGAGGATTTTTTTTGGCATTGTCTGGGTTAATTTCTGTGACTGTCAGAGTGTGTTTGCGTGAGCTCAGTTATACCTGTGTTTGAAGGAAGCGACCTCTCTCCTCCTGTGCTAAGGATGGGTGGGGTTGTGGCGCTGCTGTGAAACACAGCCCAGGGGATTAAAAATAACAACAGCTGGTCTTCAGGACGCCATGAGGCGCCGAGTGTCACAGTGCGTCATATATACACCAACAGTTTCACTGCACGCCATACATTTAGGATTCCTGAGAGATCGAGCAGAACTTGTAAGGTAGCATCAAGGGGCATAAATGTAGACTTCTGCATGCATCCTTATGGTTTAACAAGGTCACATTAATTTGTTCCATGACTTGATCACAAAATATATTTCATGACAACTTGTTTTCATAGAGTAAGAAAGCACATCCCCACTGGAAACACTGTTGTTTTCCTGGTCATTGTGGGCCATGTATTTGGAAATAATGAACTGATGAAGGACTATGTTGTTTATCTGTAGCCATTTTGTGTAACATCCACTGACCATACAGCTGTTCCTCCTTTATTTACGTCAGGGAAAATTATTCTTTTTAATTGTTGATTAATGTTGACTGATCTGTCAGTTTAAGTTCCGGGTCCAATTGTCACATCATCTTCATCTGGGTTTACATGAGCTAAAAAGGAGAATATAACAAAGAACAAAGGGATTGAGTTAAAATGCCCTGACAGAAGCAGGGCTTGCATGAAATGCCAGTCATGTTCACAATGACCTCAGCAAAGGCCTTTGCTAATACCCACCAACTGTGTCAGAACAGAACACTGGCCTGAGTCATTCAGCCAGTTAGGACTGTGAGCACAGTATTATATAGTTTATATCTGAAGTATGACATCTCTTCTGTCTGTTTGTCATTTCCCTTTTTACAGCTGACTATGTTCTGTACAGTATAAACTGTACTGTGTAAATATGTGTAATTAGCCGTTTAATGAACTCTGCTGTGCTTTTCAGGATGCAGGACGGGAGTTGGAACCAGCCACTCCCCATGTCTCTACTGCTGAAGGACCCTGCAGCAGGCGGGACTTTGGAGGGAGATGGGGGTGTGTTTTCAGAGGCATCCTCTGATGGGGAACTCTACTTGGACTCAGTGACAGAGGATTCCGGAGATGGAGACTTTGCAGATCTTACTGCCTTCTTAAGTGCAGAAGAGATTCATCGTAGCCTGGACTTGGCCCGGGAGGCCTTTAGTTCCACAGATGATCCAGGCCCTAATCCTTCACAACCGGAGCAGGCTCTCCAACCTGTCACCTCTCTGAATGCGCACCCACAGACTACTGAAAACCTTGTCCCAAGCCCGAACCTGCCACACCAGACCAAAGCCCTTTGTCCAGATGACAATGCAGTAGGTAAGGTTTCCAATAACCAGAATGCCCCACTCAGCAAACCTGTCCAAGTGCCCGGTGAGGCTCTCCCTTCTGTTGACAAGCCTGCTCGTCACAAACCTGTGCAGCCAGTTTATAAGCAGGATAAACCCAGGCTGGTTCACGAAGGCCTGGAGCTAAATGATCGGGCTGCTTCGGCCACAGAGTTCTGCAGCCGAGCTGCCACGTTCATTGAGGAGCTGTCATCCATCTTCAAAGGCTCTGCTCATTTGGAGCAGCAGGTGGAAGAAGATTCGTCCTCTCCTGACAGTGGCTACCTGTCTCCAAGAAGCCAGCGGCCAGTCCCTCAGGGCTCAGCCTCTGCTCCTGTTCTGCCCCCTAGCCAGCAAGAGGAGGCTCAGTTCAGCCAGCCTGAAATAGGTTCTCAGCCTGGGGATCCGAAAGGAGTTTCTACAAGGCACCAGCACTCAGGAGCTCCAACAGCACCTGGACCCCTGTCCCCTCCTCACTTCCTCCAGAAGCTAAAGAGCCAGGAGGTGGCAGAGGGGAGCCCCATTCGCCTTGAATGCAGAGTGAGAGGAAACCCTCAGCCGCTTGTCAGGTAAATGTTTCACCTGATTCATTGTGCAGGTTTCAGATATTTGAGAAAGAATGTTATTAACGTTAAATTTTTTTTTGAAAACACAACCCTGAAGCTAGTGTGCCCATTACATATAACCTCATTTTGTTTTGGTGTTGCTGAAGTTTTTACTACCTCTGACATGAGAAGTTAAAATGAGGTTTGAGTTAAAGCCTCAATTCAAACACAGTTCCTGTTCCCTATGGTAACACATCATGTAGATGAATATGAGTTCAGAATGCACCGCACAAACAGACTATATCTCTGTGTCAGTGATGTTGACCAGACTACAGTGTCTGGATCCAGGCTTGCTGGCCTGGTGGTTACAGATAAGATGAGTGAGGTGGGAGGCACCCAAGAGGTGAGAGCTGCCCATGTGTTGACAAGCAGAGCACCTGGTTTTGAGTTGGGGGACTTCCACCCTGTGTAAGCACATTTGGGCATCAGTACCTGTGCCAATCAAAGGAGGATCATGTCTAAATTATGCCTGGATGAACTATATTTCTTTTTCTGAGGACAGCACCCCCTCTCCCTGGTTATTTGCACTAGTTCATCAGCAAACTAAAAATACACTCCTCTCTTCTTTCTTGTTGCACAGCTCAGTCAACATGCTTGTTGTTTACTACACAGACATACCTGAACTAATTAAACTTTCAACCTGTTTGATTGCTTGCTCAGTCTGTAGTGTAAGTCTGTTGTTAATGATGGTTTTGAGCTTCTGGCTGTATTTCAGTGATGTAGAGTCAGACATAATAAACAGAAACAAATGCACAGCTTGATCTGCCTGTTGAAACTATTTTATCTATTTAAATAATGTATGATTAACCTCTCCTTGTTTGAGATACACAATAGAATCAAGAGAATTTGTTTCAGGGTGTTTTGAGCAGGTGAGGGTTTAAGTATTAGTGTAATCAGAATACATAAAGCCTCTACCACAGGATGTGTCTCTAGGCTGTGAGGGGCCTCCTCTGCGGCTGTATAAATAGTCTTCAGGCCAATAGGAGCCAGGCACTGGAATGCAGGCAATGCAATGACAAAGCATTTTTCAGTCACCAAGCTCCACATCAACCCACACCTTCTGGGAACATGAAGGTAGACTTTAGCGTGTTCAGTCACTGGGAAAGAGGACAGCCCAGACATTGTGTCAATACTCATGTTATATAACACAGAGATATTGTTAAAGCTGAGAGGTGTGAAGTGGTAAAGTACAAACTTTAGCGAAAAGTCTCCCAGAAATCTATCTTGTTACAGAGATGCAGCAGAGTTTTGTCTGTTCTGCTCTTTCGGTGACGGAGCTCTTTCTGTGCACTGCAACAAAAGTGCTCAGACAGCCAACTTTGTGTCGCTTCCTTTGTTTGCAGACACTAGATGGCAGCAGACTGTTTACTATATAACACAACACAAACTTGTTCACCTTCTGGAAGCGGCTTCTTTTTTGTGCGTGTAAAAGATATCCACATACTTACTTGAAAGGCAAAGTTGGAAAGAGTGTTTATATCATACTGAGACACTGAGACCTCATGTTAGCCAAACACCATCACTGACAGTCTTTCCTTGCTATTTATATACATGCATGACTGCAGGTCAGTTTTACAAAGTGTGACTTCAAGTCCCTTATTTTCCATTTACTTCTTATTTCCCATGAGCGACGCCTTTGATGGCATTGCCAGCACAAACAGGTGATGTACCTCTTCACCTCCTCTTCAGGCTAATGAGTTGGTGCAGTGCTGATGCCAGCATTTTGCACGGCCAGTGAAAGAGGCATTCCTGGTGGCTGGGTGCTGGGGCGCGGCCTTCCGTGGTCAACCACAGTTTGTCTCAGCCAGAGACTCTTACGCCGCTGAGCGCCTGGTATTCTTCAATAGGCTCCCGTGCTCCTCACACACATTGTTTCATGCAATGCCCTGTTTATAATGATGCATTTCTGGTATTGGGATTCATGCGAGTTGCATCCTTGTGGGAACCTGTGCATTTTTTCAGTCTGAGATCATTTTCGGCTTTCTTCTTCAAGGGAATAGTTTTGGTTTAAGATTAGTTCTTGGCATGATGAAATAGGGAATGCACTCAGTCAGTGAAAGACCTCTGTGTGCCTGTGTTATTTAAGATAGCATTTCCAAACAAAACTGATCGTGTGAGGTCTCATTGTGTAGAGCATCAAACACGCCACAGGTGCCTGCTGACTGAGACCTCACTATTTCAATGCACTGCAGAAAATCCATCTCCAGTTGTGGTGTGCTATTCTTAGCATTCTCTCTGATGCTCTTCCATGTCTTTACTCTAACGGCCCGCAGTGTAAACAAGGCATTTCAGAACTTGACATGGAGTTGAATGAAGGAAAGGTGAGCAGCTTCATCAGAAAACAGTCCTGGCTTTTTGGTTTCAACCACATTCACACAACCACAGGGGAGCGTGTGGAGATTACAAGGCTGCTGAAGAATTCCCCATCTACACAAGACAGTGTCTCCAACATCAGGAGGAGACGACATTCCATAGACTGACGATGGAATTTATTGTCAAATATACAGAGTGATCCAGGTTCAAACAGGAACATACTTTCATGTTTGAGCTATAGTATGATTGATCAGCAGGCACACACACATGAAAAGTGCATATTCCACACAAATATGTAGCTTTATTAGATTTGAAATGTATTTAGTGAACAATGAATGAGTCAGTTTGAATATGCCTAGCACTATGAGGTCAAGTCAGCCCAGTGTTGTCTTAGTTAAGAAGTAATGGTTGTCTCTCTTTGTAGTTTGAATATGTTACTGTTATCTAACATGGAAGTATTTAAATCAATTCCATATAAGTGCTGATTTTGTTGAGGGCAAAGATGGGAAAGGATTATTATATTAAAATAGCTTTGTTTTCTTGTTTTGTTTCTTACTTTCCTGCAAACGGTTTAGAGCTAAATTGACTATTTCCGTTCAGAGATAAGAGACAGATTCACTGCTGGCAAATCATCCTGGAGTTTCTGTACCAGCCAACAGTTCCTCCTACAGTTTGTGAAACAGGCTCTGTATGAGGTCATAGCAGGTGACCCACTGCTGACTCATGACGTAGCCTGACTGTAATGCTGGCTGTTTGGCCTGTTTCTGGAAGGCCATAATTTTAAATTCTCCCTCGTGGTCTCATTTGATCTCTGCAGGAGGAATGGAAAGGAAAAAGCAGTGGTATTTTTATACCTGCCTTTTTAAAAAAAAAAACAAAAAAAAAACTACAAGGCATGATGTCATTTCATATTTAAAGTCCAAATAGTAAGACTGTGGGTCTGCTCTAATGTTACATTAACTGGCCGACTTAACAGAAATGTAACATTCCTGAAGCATGAAAACAGTTAAGAAAGTTGAACTTAAACTGCTGCTGCATTGGGAAGATTTTGCACGCTGATGTGAGGTAGTCCGTCTGACGTATCATTTAGTTCTCACTATGCTGATAACACAGCTCTGCGCTGTAGGTGTGAAAAGATGTTTAAAGCTTAAGCACATTTATGCTCCAGGCTGCCAAAGAGTGACTGAACCATAAAAAGACATCTAATCTACATCACATCTGAGCAGACACATTCCACCTTTCAAACCTGAGCCAATGCAGATAATGTACAGTATGTGTGCACATTGACATATCAGCAGTAAAACACTCAGATGGACGTACGTCAGTGGTATTCTTCACTGGTATGTTAATGGCAGCTGTGACGAATGGAGCTGCCCTGTCTTTGCCTCGATGGTGGCCTCAGCCCTCTGCTGGCCTGGAGACAGAGTGTGAAGTCTCACCCTATGAGGTGCGACTTTTCCTGCTCACTTTCTAGCCGTGAAGTATGGCAGTGCCCTGACCTTGACTGTCTATGACATACAGTCCCAAAATTCACACTAATGTCCTTACACATCCTTGCTTCCACCATGGACACAGAGAGATTTGTAGCTCTATATAACTCCCATTGTAACATGTTCATAGTTTTTTTTTATTGTATAGCAAGTACAGTAGAGTGAGATAGACCTTCTACTTTAGGCTTTATCAAGTTTGAGTGCAAGGAAATGACTGCTTTTCATTAAATCTGTACTAATCATGGTGTTCTGCACATACCATACACAGCCAAGAGGATTCAGGGATCATTAGAACGCCATGTTGAAATCATGTTTTACTAACACCAGGAAAAAAGGATTTATTACATGGTTTTGTGTTCCCCAAATTGTCTACAACGGCGTAATGTACTTTGTGATGTATTATGCTATAGACCAAAACAGAAAGAATGTTAGTGTTTTGCTTCTTTAGGTTGGGTCAATAAATCACTTCTAAACTAAACCATCATCTGAGAAATGGTTAAAGAAGAAATACGAGTAGAGGGAAAGGAGATTTATATAAGTGGATCAGTGACAGTTGAAGAAGTGGAATACCAGATTTAATATGAAGCATGTCTGTTGTGGACAAAGGCAGCAGTCATGCACGACAGGAGGATGGTAATCCAAGACAAGTTCAACAGCAGGATGAGCAGAGGACACTACATAAATCTCAGCCCTAAGCTGAAGCCTGTCCTCCTCTGCTAGTGTTAGCAGGCCCATTTGACCTCATCTGTAAGCAGGCCCACATTTACCAAGTCCATCAAGACAACCATGGTCAGTGGCACATGAATGCTCAGAATCATCAAATGCTTTACTGTTACCAGGAGCCCTGCCCTGTACCCGACAGCTTTCTGCTGAGAAACTCAGGTCCTGTCTGGACCTGAGTTTCGGGTTCTTCTCCACCGCTGGGCTGTGAACAGTAAGCACCAGGTCGCATTCTTCTGTTCACCTGTTATATGACTCTCTGCTATTCATCATGCTTGATAAAGCATGGCCATTAGATTCAGCTTACAGTAATCTGCCTTTTGATGAGATATTTTAGGCCGTTATTTTTGCTGGATGTTGGATTCCTGTTTGTCTGCCAACGAGTTGTGTTTGAAGTAGAGCCCAATTCAATTATGTATCTCTGACAATATTGAAGTGGTGGAATTCAGAGCGTGCTGCTCTGTTTGTGTGTCCCATCATGTGAACAGACGTTGTTGGTGCTGTAAATGTGTGTACATGTATTGTCCACTAGAGTGAGAGCAGGGATTCTTATTTTACGAGCAGATGAGAGGTCAGATGGGACTCATAAAAACAAGCCCAAGTCTTCCTTCCCATGTGCATGTGACAGGATAACAGCTGTGTGAATGTTAAACTGTCTTACATAGAAACTGAAGATATGCATCTTTGTTCCCCTTTCTCTCTATGGTGTAAAATCCCTGCGTTTCACTTTAGTCCTGCTGCTGCTGATATCATGGGGGGCGACAGTTGGAGTGGGGGGTCTGGAGGATTCCGTTTCATACGAAGGAACAGGGAGGTGGAACAGAGGAAGAGGTTTAATGTGTGTCTGATCAGAGTCCATAAATTCAGAGGGAGGAGACGAGGTCATAGAGCTCAGACCCTGACTGGAGCAGCCTGTTGTCTTGACTACCATTTATCTCCTCTGGCAGCATTTTGCTAACAGGAAACCTACTATTTTTTTTTTTTAACAAACGTTTCACAAACATTTCAGCATTGAATGATCTGGATCTAGTCTGTGAGGTGGTCTGATTGCAGATAATTTTTCATTTTTATTTTCGTTTGTGACATGGTGGTGGGTGGCTGGTAAAAGTGGGCTCATGCACCTTGGATATTTATTTGCTTGTCTCTATCCACAAATGAAAGTACAATATGTTATCTGTGTGAAAACTCTCCTTACTTTAAGCTGCACCTGGACTGTACAACAGGACAGCTGAAAAGTCATTAGAAACAACTGTTCTTTGAAAGATGTAGAGTTTGTGAGTCAGGGTGTAACCACAGATCTACTCACTGAGGTTCAGCTATTGCATTAACTAAATCTAATTGTTGTTCCCAGAAAACTTATGATACATACCTAAAATTTGTGCTGACGCAGACTGCTGTGTGGTTTTTCTTCAGATGAAATTACTCAGTGGCAGGAAGATGGATAGCCATGGTTATGGAGGAAGTTGGTTGAAGCTGATGGAAACACTCCCACAGGTGTGAACACATGTGAAAGCTGAGGGAAGAGTTCACAGTCACAGTTAGTATTCACTTAGTAAGACATACTTAGCAATGGCCATTTAGACATCCTGTTATCCAGCAATCCAGAGGCTTCTGCTCAAATATATCATTTATTTAATATGTCTAAAATGTTTAATTTGGGGCTCTCCTGGATGTTGCTTTTGTTGTTTTTCACATTGGATTTATTTGACAGTAGGGAGGATATATCGCTCTACATAATGACATCATGAGTGGACATAGGCTCTGTTTTTGTTAGTGTCATTTGGTTTCCTTGGTGCAAGAACAGAAATTGCCATAGCAGCATGGACCCATTTTTGTGAGGTCAACTGACCCTTGAAAGACCTTTTCAAATGAAGAAATGTTACATTTCAATTTGGGTTGTTTGTGGTACGACTCGGAGTGTATTCATATGTATGATTTTGTTTGTTTTACTGCATTGATGTAGCTGTGTGTGTTTGTTTTTCCTGAGGACAAAAAGCCTGGTGTGCTGTCAGTCATTCAGTAATTAATAGGAACATCCAGAGTCTATAAAACTCCTTCCTCTTATTAACCCAGGTTTTATAGTTCACTTAGAGGAAGTATAGGGGACTTTTCATGTTGTTATCACTACAAATGGGAGCAAATTCCTTCAAGAACCGCATGATAACAGTGTGAGCAACTGGGACAGGACGTTGTTAGATGGAGTTTTATGTCATTCACTGCAGACTCACACACAGACCATTTTAGAAACAAGCACCACAAATAACCCCACCTGCCACGTCCCACTGGTGGACTCTGAGGGTCTTTACTGACAGTTACCAAAATAATCTTGAGCTTGCTGTGTTAAAGCCTGAGCTGAGCCCCTGCAGAGAGAAGCACACCACACCCTGTCATTCTGCTTTGGACTGTACCTCAGCCATCCACCCCTCTGGCTCTAAACAAACCACAAATGTCAGATTCATGTCTGCTGACTAAGGTGAATTTGAAGTTAGCAGTGTTTGAGATTATTATGGTTTCATTTTGTGTGTGTGTGTGTATGTACAAACCATGACGTATGTACTTCTCACAGTAGCCATAGCCATCTGTCTTTTACTTGCCAGGTGGTGCCAACTCAAAGTGGTCTATTTAGATCCTGGCTTATCCCAGCTATTTTTGTTCAGGCCTAACTGGGCTTTTTAAGTGGCCTGCTCACTTCTGGCATGTGGATTTTATTTAGTATATTTAGTGCTGTTTAGTATGTGTAGCGCTGTCATTTTGAAACATTTTTCATGATACGTCTCTTCCTGCAGTTTGCACATTGGTTTCTATAGCAACAGGGTCATTTGGCTGGAGCCCAGGGTTTACTGTGGTGGTTTTGATGGTCAGCAGACTAGCAGAGACCAGCACAGAACCAGAAAAGGCTTATTTTGTTTTTTAGGTGACTGGGTTTACTTGTTAAAATGTTTGTATCCCACAGCACGTATCACATCAGAGGGAGTTTACCTACTTCCAGCTCAGAGGGGTTTAGAGTTGCAGTGATTTTGATGAGGAGAAAAACACAAAGTCATTTCAACCAACCACTGGAATTATATGAATGAATTCAGTGTGGGCTTTTTGTGTTTTAAATGAGTCTTAAATGTGTGTGATTTTTTTCTGCTCTTCTGTCTTGTGTGGAATTTGGCAGCTTCGGTCTGCTCCCTCCCCTCCCAGACCTCCGCTTATTCTGAGCATTGTGTGTAGCTATGTCTGTACAACTCTCTGTGACTCAGAGTGGCTGTCCTGGTGTGAGAGTGTCAGCAGCTCAGTGTGTGTCATGTTGTCAGGAGGAGAAGAGTGTGCAGCCTGAGAACAAGGGAATCTAACTGAGAACAGCCCATCAGCTCAGGTAAGTTACAGATGGATGACCATGTTGATTAGTGATGTCATTAGATGGTATAATCAAGTGTAAGTCAAATTTAATAAGCAGTAATGAGGTGATTCACACCCACCCACATATACACACACTCACCCTGGATGAAGGCTACATGGTTAAACTCTCATTATCAGTCTTTTAGACACTGGCAGCTTTTATTTATATATTATATTGTTTTTTTCTGTTTAATTTGAACTGAATCATACATATTGTTCTTTGTTAACAAAAGCAAAAAAAAAAGTGTGTTGTGGTCTTTTTTAACCTCTTTTTAACTTCTCAGATTATTATTGTGTGTGTGTGTGTGTGTGTGTGTGTGTGTGTGTGTGTGTGTGTGTGTGTGTGTGTGTGAGGGGACATCGCTGTTGCTCAGCAGCTACCAATCTCTGTCACTATTCACTCTCTC
>JAVQJX010019977.1:0-12584 GCA_036025115.1 Ambassis agassizii | reverse complement strand
TTTTAGCTTTAAAATTTGACCAGTAGATTATAAAGATCATTAGCCTAAAAAAGTCTTGAAAACAATTTAAAACACTTAAAACACAAGATCCCAGATCCCTCAGAGAGAAATGACTCACTGTGTTTAAGCACAGCTTGTATTTAAATTGGAATGTACCAACTGCTCAGGTAAGAACAGGGGTGGATTAGAGGTAGCAAGGTAGCTCACAAATGACACAGTTCTAAACAACTTGTCATGTATTTCAAATCCAAATGACCTAAAACAATGATTTGTACTGAACTTTTTTTAGTGTAATGTCTCTTATATTGTTTGATCAGCACAGGTAAAAATAAAATTGTCCCATCACAGCTTAAACTCCATCTCTCCTCTTCCACTATTCTTTCTGTGTAGTCTGCTGATTATGGGGTGGTTAGCTGTTGGAGTATAGTAGGGGCCTACACGCAGCCTCCTCCCATAATGATGACAAGCTCCGCAGAAACCCTTCACACAGCTGGAAGCTTGGGTGCCCCAGACTTTAGAGGCGGGCGCACGGCCCCTCGACACAAACCACGCCAATGTACAGTTTTGTCTCTTTACTCCTCTCCCTCCCATTCCCTCCCTCTTCCCGTCCTTATCTGCCTTTTCCCCCTCCTCCCTTCTCGCTCTGCCTCTGTTTTTCTGCCGACTGCACATTGACACACCCTCTCTCTCTCTCTCAGAGTCTGTAGCAGCTCATTTGAAGTCTGTAATGTCGTTGAAGTAATGGGCAGTGAATGGTTGCCATGTTGTAAGTTTTTTGTTAAAAAAAAAAGTCGTTACTTCCTCCATTTGTTGCCACTGCGGTGTGACATGAACCATCTACAGGGCCGGTCGAGACTGAATTGAATGGAAGAGAAAGTACGAAATGTTTGTCGCAAATCAATCAATAGTAGGTGTTGAGTTGGGGAGTAGTAGCGCCGTGTCATTATTGACTGCAGCTCTGGAACACTACCATTATGGTGGTTGGGGTATGATAAGAAATAGGTGCAATGATGACAGTGAGGACAAGAGAGAAGGAGAGCAATTCCTGGCAAAGGAGTAACTAAAAATCAGGCTGGAGGATCTCTGGAGAGTGCAGCTAACTATGGCTAACGCGGACACAAAAGAGCAGCCAGTCAACCACTTACTGGTGACAACTAAGGTTAGCCCCAAGTCTACTAATAGCCCATTATAAGTTTAACAACAGCAGCAGAGAGTAACTGTGTACAAAGTATTAAACAGCGTACAGTTATCAACAGACTGCATTAAGTGATCAAACTGAAAGGATTTTTGGGGCTAAAGCAATCAGATGTGTTGTGGGGTGAAGGCAGGTTATCTGACATCCTCTCCATGCCTTGACCTGACCTTGGTTATGAATATATTCATTGGCTATTGGTTATGATTTGCACTACAAATATGGCCATGAGTACATAGTTGGAGACACAGCACTGTTGTGTTGTTGTTGTGTCGGCAATTTTCTTTGAGTCAACATCTATTCATTGCATGAGCTTCGGTGTATGTAGTGTACAGCTGGTGTGTTGCATTAGATATACACTGGCACATCTTTATGATTATTATCAGCTGGCTAATCACAGAGTCATAGTTTACTCTGCCATCTTATTTTTAATTGTAATTAAATGGAAACATTAAGAAAGCAACTCAGAGTGCAGAGACTGAGTGACCATAAGCTGAACACAAGTCACTTCTTTCCTGTGAATAGACTGCAAATCTGGGCCAGCCACTGCTGAGACCCACCGTGGCCGTTAGGCTCACTTAAGGAAGGCCTGTAAAAACCATGACTGATTTACATCCCCGCTGCCTGGGCTTCCACAGAGCAGCGCCGCCCCTTGTCCCACTGTGGATGCTTCAGAGAACCACAGAGGGGGCTGGGTTGTGAGGGTGCAAGAACCGCAGAGGCTGAGGAGAAGGGGCGGGGGAGTCGACTACAGAATAGGAGTGGAGAAAAGAAAGAGGGAGAGAAAAGAGAGCGAAAGACTGAGTGGGGGGAGAGGTCAGGAGGGCAGCGCAGGGCGCTCCCAATCGGCGCTGTGTAAACAGGCCTCCTCCTGGAGTGGACAGGTTGCAGAGGGGGAGTCCTCCACGGGCCAGTGAGGCTGTCAGCAGAGCAGATAACTGATGGCAGGAATGTGGCATTTGTTCTTAAAAAGAGGGAGCGAAGGAGGAAGAAAAGGAGGGAGGGAGGAGAGGAGGAGGAGTTCAACTAGTGGCAGAAAGCGGGGGCCGCCAATTAACATCTACTTGATGCATTCATACAGCCGGGCCTCTGGCTCCTTAAGCCCTGCAGCTGCATTTGTGCTGGCAGGCAGCTCGCCGTTTCCCTGGCCCTGCACACTCACACAAGAGATCCCCTGAACTGCACATCGGGGCCACGGCTGTATTACACTTACATCGTCAGGCATTTCATCTGATCAGAGGCTAAAATGAAGGAATAAAGGATAAAGTTTTTCTTTTGAATAAACATAATTTTGTTGCTACTAGTAAACACACCCGTATAAATCACACATACTGTCACCTTCTCCATTTACATAAAGTGTGTGGTTAGGAAGATTGACACCAGTTAAGGAGTTAAGCCGCACCGACGGGATTAATGTGATCCACAAGTCAAGTCTTGTCTGCAGCCTCTGCGTGTGTCCCGTCTGCCTGGAGATGCCATTCATCTCCCTCTGATCCTGAAGCAGTTATTAGCCCCGTCTTCCTATCAGGGGCACACAGAACTGAGATCTGAGTCTGACCTCGTGTCTGCTCCTCAAAAAGGGAGACAGCGCTCTTCCTCCATGCCCTCACGCTGCAAATAGAGCCATGATCCCCGTCTTTGACCCTCCCTCTACCACCACCCGTCGTGGCGGCCTTTGAGGCCAAGTGAGGTGTAAACAAATCCAATATACGCTGCATTGTATGGCACCCCAAGGGTCCAAATGAAGTTACTCCAGAGGTACAAATCACTCCGGGTCACGGTTTGCTTGCTTTTTCTTGCTCTATTTCCTCGAGGGCTCACAGTTCCCTGAGCCGAGGACGCCACCCAGCCACCCACCGCTACAAGCATGCAGGTTTATTTACATTTGTGCTGCTCAGATTGATTGAATGGGCCCCTTTTTGGAGATTGTACCTCTACAGGACTGCTTAGCGTTTAAAACAGAGACCACCATGCAGAAAAGGGGTCTAGACATTGTGTTAGGTAAATCACAATGTCATCTGCCTCTGGTTGTTTCACACAGTGAGAATGTGAGTCTTTATATTTTGCTGTATATTGTTTATTTTTTACATTTTTGTTCTGCTCTTTGAACATTAGTGGTTTAAAGAGTTGAACCTGGAATGTACCATTAGCATTGATAGCTCATCCATCCATCTTCTGAACCTTTGTCCTGTAGTACAGGGTCACAGGGGACAATTCATTCAACAAACAGAAAATCTGTTGTCACACATTGTTGTATTGATATTCATAAGAGTAAAAAAAAACGTAAAAAAAAAAAATAAATTGTGTGTAACATTGACCACATAACCAACAAAAAAAGTATTTTTCTTAAATCACCTCGGATTCCTGACAATCTTTCTTTATTGCTTCACTTTTCAAGGATGTGCAACTGAACACAGTATTGTGTAAACAGGGTTGTGCAAACAGCGCCGTGGGTCAGCGGGGCAAAGGACAACTATCCATTTCCTGGAGAACACCCTCCTCTAAAACCTGGCAGACAGTTATCAGGTCGCTCCGGGTTCAGCTTCAGGGCGTGGCCCACTGCCTGTCTGCACGTTACCTACAGTATTAGTGAAGTGTAAAGGAATGTGAGACAATCCAGTGTGTGGGGAGAAATACTACTGGTCAGCTTGAACTGAACAGTAAGCATATAGACCCTCTTGGTGTTATCTGCTGGTGTCGGATGCAGGATTTTGCAGGTTACTGGTTTCACATGTTGACTGTATAATACACTCAAGCTATTGACAGTAATCTGCTTCAGTATCATGGTGAGTCTTGTCTGTATAGAATGAATGACAAAGGCAGTTTCAGTATCACTGGATGCCAACAAAAGCTTCTTTGTGTTGAGTTATGTCACTATGAGCTGCTGCAGGAGGTTTTTGAAGGAGTCCTCACTTGCACTGAGGACCTGTTAGGGGGACGAGCAGTTCAGTAGAGCAGCAGCAGCACGTCTGTGTGTGTGTGTGTGTGTGTGTGTGTGTTTGAGAGGAATACATGCATCTGCCTGCGTCTGAACACATGAATAAGAGATTGTGTTACGGGCCAATGAATCAATTCATATAATGAGATGTAGTGTAGTTGTAAGACGGCAGTTGCTCCAGATGCATATCACTTAAGTTCACTTTTTTTAGATAATTGGATGTGACACCTCTGCAGGGCTTGTGACGACCAAACTAATGCGAGCAGCAATGCGGCCTGACTTGTCAGCATGGGCTGCTGACATGGTGCAGTCAAGTCACAGCAGAGAGTATTCACCTTCATCTACAATTTTCCATGTAGCAACCCCCACAAATCTTCATAAATAGAACAGGAGTTATCTTGATATTTGATTTTAGGATGTACTGTCCCTTTAAGTTGTCCTTACAACTAAATGCTATATATAAATGCTTATACTTCTGTGTCACGTTAATGTCCGACCCCCACAAATGCCCTGATGTAGCTAAGTATCTCCGCTATGTCGATTCACGCTGGCTCACCGGTAGGGTAGCAGCAAGGTTATTTCATTGAATAGCATAGCAAAAGTCTCCGACACTTCCTGTTTCAGTGAACAATGGAGACTTGTCGTGTTGTCGTTCATAGTCATGTCCATAGTCATAGTGTCGTAGTCTTGGGGCCAGGTGTCGAAGTATGGGCTACGTGATGGAGAAGTATAAATCTTTAGGCTTTAGGCATCGCAAAACATTCCCATCTTCAACAAACTTTTCTGCCATTTTTCATGTTACCATGGTGATGAATCCCAATCAGACTAGGAGATAGCAGACTTGATTCAAAGTCAAACAATATATCTTGTTTTTTCAAGGATGCATGTTGTGCAGGATACTCAAAATATAACACTTACAGATCTGACTCATCAGATTTTGCATCTTACCATCCAATATGAGAGTAGATTTCATTTAGCTATTCTTAGGAGAATAATGAGCTCTACACAGTTAAGCAACATTGTGTAGCTACATTTCCCAGACCCAGCTGGGCTACAGTAGGATAGGTGCAGCACATCCTGAGGCTAGCTTGCTGGTGCAATTACAGTGCTGTCTCACAGCATCAGGTATTTTAAACATAATGGGGCTTGGCCTGGTTTCTCTTCTGCCCCAGTTAAAGCTCCGTTTCTGCTCTGCCTAATTAGACAAAAACAGCTCCCTCCTGTACAAGATTACTGAGGCTGTAAATGGACAGACGCAGATCGTTCACTGTACGGTACACTCGACACACACACCTGTGCCTTTATTACTGATCAAAGTGGCATATTTCAACAAGGAAGGGGACCATATCCAGTTTTGACAAAAGAAAATGTATCAACAGATGCGGCATTGTTCGTTATCTATCAAGGAATGTCAGGATTCAGATCTGTGAAATGCCATTTGCAGAACGCTGTCATACTTTTCACTTTGCACGCTCGACAAACCAATTAAACCAAATTGACAAGACATGCAGACACACATGCACAGTCTGCACAGGATTACTTCACAAGAAGCACGGTCATTGTTTGTATTATTCACAAAGTGTGTGTGTGTTTGCTTTTTGTTTGTAAGCCATTAATATTAAGGAGAAGGCTGCATTTGTCAAAGCTTTTTGTTCTCTATCTGTAAAACACAGCAGAGAGAAGGATGAACATGGTAATATTTCTGTCTTGTTATGGAAGCAATGTTGTTTTCACTCATCTTAGCAATGATGAAGTCAAAATACATTTAAAAATATTATGAATAAGTTACATGTCAGATATGCTTCACAGATAGCTGAATCAAATGCTCCTATTGGGTACATGCATTTTTAATGACACATCAATCCTCATTGGTTTTACATACCGTTTACAGACCCACTGGGGTGCAAATTAGCTTTCCAAATTAAATATGTTTGTTTGCTTTTTGTTGCAAATATTGTATGTATTACATTAAGTATGCTGTTGGATCTCCATGCTGACAGGGCCTGAAGAGATTTTTCTTCCAAGAGCACAACCTCAGGGTGAGATGTTTATTGAAAATTCAATGAAAAAGGACCATATCTTATGGAGTCAAAACAGCCCCCAACAAATTATGAATTAAGCAGATACTGATATCAATCTACAGTTTCATAAAGCTTGGATCCATATTCAGAAAAAAAACAAAGTCAAAAGAAAAGAAAAAAGTGATTTCCAGGAAGAATTGTTGAAAAAAAGCACAATAATGGAACCAAGATGTACAGCTACATGACCTTTTTAATAATATTTATGACTTGATAAAAGAGTCCAATGGCAATATTTCAGCATGAGTGAGTCCAAGCAGACAAATCCCTACAACACAAAGTAACATCAGCTTCTACCTCACAGATGCTGGATTTCAGCTGTGGTCAGCTCACCACACTTCTGTCTGCAGTAGCTAATAAGACTATTTCAGCTTTCTACCTGCAACTGATGGCTGAGATGCACTTCTCAATAATGCATTAGACAGGCAGGCTAGCACCCCTGGGTCCCCTCTCCCCCTCCCCCTCATTCACCCCTCCTCCCCCTTCGCGTATACTGTACAGCCGAATACAGTGATCATGTTGCCTCTGCAGCTCTGACTCAAAGGTGAGTAATGCCTATTGATTTGTGGACAAAAAAGCACCACTTCTCATCTTGGCTGGGCCTGGCTGAAAAAAAATGGATTGGGGTGAAGAGGATGGAGGTGGTGGTGGGAGTAATACACAACAAAAAATGTGAGGGAGAGGGTAGAAGAAGTGGGGGGGGGGGGGGGTGAGGAGGAGGAGGGGGGCCTCGATGAAGACAGAGAGACAGAAGCAAGCCAGAAAAATAAGAGAGGCACCGGTGCTTTGTTAGTCTTTCAGCTACAGTGACATCACTGCACATTTTCCTCCCTGAGGATGAGGCCCAGGAGTGGAGGGATGGAGGGGTGGAAGGGTGGAGGAGGCTGTGGGTGAGTTAGAAGAGTTGAAGCCAGGACAGAAGCTACTTTTTGTGCTCTTCTTAACCTCTTGGGCATTCAGAAAACTGAACAGCTTGTAGCCGCATGATATCTAAAACATTGTTATCAGTGAATCTCAGATGTCAGACTGAGTGTGTGCAGATTTTTATTCCAGCCGCACAAAAAAAAAAGCTTCAAATGTATTTCTTCAGCTGTAATGGTGTTCCTGACAGCTGAATGTAAGAGAACACAAAGGGAACAGCTTCTCTGTTTTAAAAGAAACCTGCTGCAAACTCCAACATTATCAAATACAGAAAACACAATTAAAGTGACTCGTTATTGTTTTTAAACAGCATTAATGGGCTACAATATGTGCAATATTATACGGACTGAATTATGAATTGTTCAACCAAATAATTCTAGTGTCTAGTGATGCAATTGTTTTACCATTTGAGATGGAGTCAGAGCCTCTGTGTCAAATCTGTTTGACTCCTTGTTGGACTCGAGCTGCCACAATACCCCACCGCAGCAAGCAGATTGTGAACCAAAGAACACAGTTAGGGCCAAAAGGAGAAGAATGATGGATTTTCATAATAAAACACCACAAACATTAGATTTTGTGATGTTCTGATTCTTGAAAGATCTTGAAACTCTCACAATAATTGGAATAAAATGGTGGCACACACACACACTGTGACTGTGACTTTAATTAAAGTAATGATTTTACTTGCAAGACATTTAACCAGACAGGTCTGACTTTAATTTTTGCAGAAAATATAATAATCTAGGACATAATTTGTATGTTAACAAGTAAATAGCTGTTAAGGTGTGTCCATGGCTCCAGTGTCCGCCGGTTTGTCTGCACTTTTAGTTGTGTTGTTCAGCATTTGCAGTCAAACATTCCACTTTTTTGTTAGTGTTCACGGCTGCTGTAAAATAGTGATTGAAGCTGATGTAATGTTTGGAAGATCACATGCTTGAACAAACTCGTCATGTCAGCCTGGATTCAGAGTAGTATTTACTTCGTCTGCTCCTTTAAGATTGTCTGATAAACAGTCAAGCCACTGAAGTTAACCAGAGCGGAGCCGAGATAAAGAGCATTGTCTCCTTATTTGTCTCTGTCCACCGGTGGTTCCCTAAGTGGACTCACCATTGATAACTACACAATGCTTCCCTTTCCCGCACAACAAAGGCTCCCTCAACCAGATGGCAAATTAGTGCCAATTGTTCAAAAACAATGTGGACGGCTGATGACAGACGCTGAGGGTGCGCGGCGGAGACAGCAGCAGGCCGTTGTTTGGACAGAAGATTTTTCCATTCAGGCTGCACTCCCACACCGAGCGAGCAAGTGAGGGGCGACTGGGAATCATTATTTAGTACTCCAGGGGCCCGGCCGTTTAAAACACATCCGCCAAGTTCAATCTGCCCCAGCAGACACATGGAGTTGTGATTTCTCTTTCAGCGTGTTGGTGGAAAACAGATGAGGTGCTGCTGATGCGCTCGCTCGGGCACAGTTTGGACAGAAATCTTTTTTTTAATGCATATAATCTGTCTACACTAGCACCAACTTCAGAGTGGTAAATCATCAGACTGACAGCTGAAAATATTAACTTTCATTTTATGCACTGATTTCCTCACTGTGGAGTCCTCATAGCACCTCGCTGGCATGAAACAATATGTGCTGTTTCTGGCTCTTTCTGCAAGTTTACTCAACGTTAATGACTTCAGCAATGGAGTTAGTGACACACTGCTGACACACCGGACAATTCCCGCATTTGTATGAGCTGAAGAAAAGCTGGCAGAAGCGAGATTTCTGTGATGAATTGCACCACTTGCTCAGTGGCGTCTGGCTTTGAGAAAATAAAAATCAGCCAGTTACTAATGTCCCATAGAAGTTTCCAAAGTTTTTTTTTTTCCTCTTGTAAATTAAAATGTAAAAATGTATGTGTTTGGGTTGGTCAGTTATTACAATGGCACACAGAGAGTGAGATGAGGTAGTGGTGTTCAGGCTTATATTTAGAGAAAAAGAAAAAAAACAGGAGCTCGGTCAAAGAACCACAAAATGAAGAGCCCACAGCTTCTGTTCAAACAAGCATAACAAACCAAGGCTTATTTTAGTCTTGCTGGTGAGCAGTCCAGAGGACACACACTTCTGAGCGGATAGCTGTGGTATTTACCAGAACCACAATCTATTACCATTAGACAATAAATCAAAAAATAAAAGACAATGCCAAGAATAACAGCCATAAAATAGAAAAAGATCACCACCATTACAACACAGCGAGCCCTGACAGCACGCAATTAGCTTTTATTTTATATGGCAGCTTGTTCATGCACAAGATCCAAAGACAGGGGAAAGAGCCAATCAAGGAAGACTGATCACAGAGGACTGGTTATTATTTTAAACTTTTTTTTTCTATAATCTTAAAGCCATATGTTTACATATTATAGGACACCATCGTCCTCTACAAGTGGATGTGTCATAAAGCCAAGCAGTGAGTTGAGCGTGGGCGTCATTCACCAACCACTCCAGAGTCTAATATAACAAAGTGTGCAGTTGTGCCAGCAGCTCTGTGTGCCTATAAAGATGCACAGCGGTGCTTTTGTTGCATTCATGCGGTGAAAGTACATTAACACTCTCACATGGAGTTTCTACCCACAGGCAATCAGACTGCTATTATTGTTCTCTTCATTCACAACAATATATGTATATATAATAAGTCATGCTTGTGCACTACTGTGCAACAACCTGCTACTTTGAACCCTTTTTGAACTCCTAGCTCCTCTTTTGTCCGCATCCCTTCATCACAACTGAAACTAACTTGACTAAACTTACATTTTAATCAGATAGTTTTGCTTTAAATCAGATTTTATGTCATTGAAAAGGGAACTTTCACTCACTGCTGATGCTAATTCTTAAAGGCTAATGAGATTATCATTATCAAAATATTTAGCAAATCAGGTTTGGTAAATATTTTTGTTTGGTGGTGGTGAATGAAAAGGTGGATGTATCCTCTGGGGAGCTTGAATATGCAAACAAACATTGTCCTATAATCTCTGATATTCCAATAATCTCCTAAACTCTCAAACCTACAGTGTAATCTGGTGGTGTTTGCAGAAAAAAAAGTTATCCTCTTGTATCCAGGGAACATTACCTGCAATCCATCTGAAGAACAACAAAAAAGAACATCAGTGTAACTTATTAATTCTTCCTTGAGACCATATTTATGAAGCCGTATATAAAACTGAACTCTTAAAATACCACAAAGCAACATTTACAGTGTTTCTCCCAGGAGCACAGCAGGGGGGGAAGCGCATCGGGAAGAAAACATCGACAGTGCCTCATTGCCCAAACTGAGCCACTCGCAGCCTGAAAAATATTCACCTTTCCTTTCATGTGAATCTGAAAAAAATGCCCCCCAATTAAACACAAACACCATAAATCAAAACACCTGCTAGTGACGATGCAAGATTTTCAAAGAACTTCTTTGAACGTCTCCGTCTTCCATCTCCTGTTTTCAGAGCATTGATTTACAGCCTGTGACTTCTTATAAAACTTGATGAATAGAGAGGTTGTGGGTACAGAGATATAGTACGCGTCCTGTCTGCATTAGAAGTGGAAAAAGCAAACCTCCGGAGGTAACGGAGGGGGTGACGTGTTCAGGCATGTCGACTTAAAAAGCAGGTATAAGGAGCCCCCCTCAGCACATCCTGGCACTCCAGTTCCTGCCATTTGTTCTTCGTCTCTGGGATAAAAACCCAGGCTGAAAGCACAGGATGTTGGATGTAGACAGCTTGACTCGTTATGGACGCATTTGTCTGCAATTACTGTCCCTTGCCGGGGACGTCTTGTCTATTCACTTCCACTCTGTCCTTGTGATTTCACCTGTTGAGGTGGCCGAGCGGAGCCATGTGAGCTTTCCACCCTTCTTTTCTTTCTATCATTTTCAAATCATGATTTGGAAATCTACCCTACAATTAAGTCATTTTTCAGGAATTTGGCTGAAACGCTAGATGGAGCCGGTCTGATTGGGCCGTGCAAAGCCGGAGCTGGAGCGAATATTTACTCTCCTCTTCCTCCCTAAGTGTCATTTGTCATGTTCTTGGCAGGCAAATGGAGCTCAGGAGGAGACAAGTGAAGGCCTCTTCATTTCAAAACCAGCAGCAGCAGCAGCAGCAGTGTAAATAAATAGCTCACCTGTCCCTCACACTTCCATTTAACGAAGCGAGGATAATTCCCAGCTCGAATCAAGCGCCGGCGATCGGTTTACCAATAGTGTCAGCCCACCCCTGTTATCCAGGCTGACATAATGATAAGTGAGTTAATGCTGAAGCCTTCCCTCCTCATCTCCCTCGTTCTTTTTACACGCAGATTAATTTCAGCTCCGGCTTGACAGACAGACACATCGTCAAAACCTGCCCCGCTGCACGAGGTTACCGAGTCAAGGCTGGCATCAGGAATGTGAATGCACCTGCATGTGTGTGTGTGTGTGTGTGTGTGTCTCACTGTCTGCCTTCTCTACACCGCCTGCCAAAGCCACTTCCTTAAACATGTCAGGCATAATCCTGTCGTTGCTGAAGGGGAAATAGTGGAGGCCAGCAGGCAAGCGAGAAAGAGAGAGAGCAGACTGGGAGATGATAAATAGCCCAGGTTATATGTCCAGGTGTGGCTGTCTCCAACACATACCTGTACCAGAGGCATATTCAGAAATAAGCTAAGCTATCCTCACCAAGCCTGGTGTCTGAAAGTATTTTTGGCACAATTACAGCCACACATTTAAAAGCACAAAGCCACAGTAGCAGTGGATAGTGGATGTGGCTTTGAGGTGTTCCTGTCTTTTGGCAGCATTTCTCTCTAAGTGGAAAAACACAAGCCTTTTCTGGAATCTTGCATTCAGCTTCTCACTAACGTTAGTAACCATTTAAAAAACAAACATAATTACATGTGTGAAATGGATAGTGCTGGTTTATCACAACAACAAAAAAGACAGGAAACAACAGCTGGATCACATAGATTAAAGCAGACTAAAATTCTTTATTTAGAGCTATAAGTGCCTGTTTGGGTTAAATTCTCTATTTCTTTCATTTATGTTCAGCTGAGCAAAAAAAAAATGCTTTTCCAACTTTCTGTTTCTCCATCACTGAATCCTTCAAAGGGTCCATATGAAGGCCAGTTGCATCACAGCAAATTTTAAATATGGCCTTTGACCTTTAAAGACACAAGCTATCTAATGATTTATCACACTTCGGTGCAATGAACTTCATCATCATCATCATCAACCATAACCAGACCCAGATGCAATCTGCTTCGTAGGCCACATTGTTTGAAGGATGCAGCTCCTGGAATTAGACACAACTTACCTGAGTTTTCTTTTATTCGCTCTGTTTTTGTTTTCTACTTATCATGATTGACTCTTTAGTTAGTGTGACCTTTGAGCACACACTGTTGTTAATTTGCATGTTTAACACATCTAATTAATGCATTAAACCTATTAGCA
>JAVQJX010019951.1:0-14223 GCA_036025115.1 Ambassis agassizii | reverse complement strand
TGTAACACTAAAACTCTGCCTCATCAGGACTCTGTGTGTTATTTGATTGTGATAACCCTTTAAATCCACATAGGGTTCCATCGTTTATAGTAAATGATCAGTTTAAAATGGTTTCTGGGGCTTCATATTTATATTTCAATTATATGAACCAAAGATATTTTGCTTCTTTATTTTTCCACAAATATAACAGCATATTGTCTGCTGTAAAAAAAAAAGAAGACATTTTTGAATGTGTTTGACCTTTTAACCCCCCCACCCCCACCCCACACACACACACACAATCCCTGATGTTTGTTGGTGCTTTTATTGCACACACTTCCTGTCCTTCAAAATAAAACACTAAATTTGTGCAGGTGGAGCTGATCTCAGAAAAATGGCACATTTTAGAGGCTGCTGAGGACAGACAGGCTTTAGTGGATGCAAGTGTGTGAGTTTGCTTTGTCTTATTTTTCATCATCATTCCAGAATGAGTCGGCCTTATGTCAAAACGCCTGTGAAAATCAGCTGTAAAGCACCGTGTTTTATGACTAAATTAAATTTTTTTTAACTGGTGAAGTTGTTTTACTGATTTGCTGTTATATGTTGTTATTTTCTATAATTAGGGTTTGTATTATTTGATAACATTTTATATTTTTGACTTTTCTGCAGGTTTTTCTACCTTTAAACTGAAAACGTGCATGTGTGCGTCCAGGCTCTCAGGGCTGAGCTGTCAGTGTCTTTATAATCTGCTGTCCATCCACTCTGACACATGTTGTGTAAATTAATCTGATACTCACTGCTGTAAAGCTGCTCTGACTCTTTACTAGAGAGTGATGTGGCCACGCCTCGGCTCCGGATGGAGTGGAAGGATGGAGAGACTTCATACCTGCCAATCGCTGGAGACACTGGCTGTTTTGCTTCAAGTGCAGTAATCTGAATAGCAGCTTTTACAGGCTGGAATGTATCGACTCATTCCTAAAGCTTCCCTACTCTTCCTCCCCCCTCCCTCCTCTCCCTCCCTCTGTCTGTGTCATCCTGTTTTCATCGTGCAGTCAGTCTGCCTCCAGCTGATGTGCGTATTGGCAGCTGCATCATTCCACCCTGCTGAGTTATTGGGATTTGTTTGTCACTTTTTTTCTGCTTTGTATTGAAGCAGCACCTCTGTGTGTGTTAGAGCTGCAGGGCTAATTGTCATTGACAGACTCTATTGTGATTTTTCTTTTTTAATTTTATTTTATTGATAGTATTTTTGCTCCACCTCTCAGGCTGAGGGAAACCACAGAGGATGTTCTCCTCTTCATCCAGAAACTCTCTGTTCTCGCCCTGGTCGTCCATGGAGCAGTCAGACTCTGAAGTCCTGGACATCAGCACTAAAGTGCAGCTGCATGGCGTGCTGTGGAAGAGGCCTTTTGGACGGCCTTCAGCCAAGTGGTCCCGCAGGTGAGGCTGAGCTGTGACCTCTGGTTTAGGTTGTTCTTACCTCATAAATATTGAAAATCTTTTTTTTTTTTTCTAAAAAACGTCTTTTTCAGAAATTCATTTTTTTACTCTTACCAAATGGTGAATTTAAATGGAAATGTGAAGTTTATATCTTCTTAAAGAGTTTATATCTAATTCAAATTAATTTAAAATACAAAAAATGACAATTTATTCAGAACAGCTTATTTTATATATATATATATATATATATAAAGTGTTTTTCTTTAATATGTGACAGAGAAGGATGATGCTGGATTTTCTCTGTTTTTGTGTATTAGAGGATTGCTTTACATAACAACAGGATATGCAGTACTTATCCACACATCCTGACAGGAGTGTATATTTGCTTAAAATGCCTGGATTGGTACCTTATGTCATGATAATGCTCTTTGGTTTTACATAACGGCTAAAAAACGACAATACACAGCAGATCCAGGGAGTCCATTTACAGCAGCAGCAGAACACATAAAAGTCATAAAAATCGTAACGTGCTCGTCTGGAAGCCAAAAATTAGAAACGCTGAGCTTGGTGGTTTAATGGTTTTTTAAGCTAAAAAAAAAAAAAGGTAAATCTGCTATAACAGTGTGATGAAAGTTAAATGTGTGAGAGAGAGCCTAGGATGATGTGACTGAGATGCATCATGGGAAATGTACGACTCATTCTTCTCCAACTTGTTTGTATTTTTCCATTTTTCTACAACATATTTAGAGTAATTACATTTTCTTTGTCTCTTTATGTTTATAGAAATTAATCTTCTCCATGTTATCATGCAGGAAATAAATATAATAATATAGAATATATATGAAAATATACATATTAATTCACACATTAAAATGCAGAAAAGAACAGATTACATGTCCAAATATACAAAACATTGAAGGATAAATGTAAGAAAAATGTGTTTAAAGTCTTGGAATATGAGCAGACGTTGGTTCCTTTCAGCCCCACAGGATTGACTCACTGCTGCTTTCATTGTCTCCCTCGGTTCAAAGATTCTTCATCATCAAAGACAGCTTCTTGCTCTACTATGCAGAGAATGAGAAGCGAAACTTTGAGACCAACAGGTACTTCAACATCCACCCCAAGGTGAGCAGCTCTGACCACCATCTACCCCAAACAGAGAGCAGAGTGTGTCTGTCATTTTTGTGACTGTGTGATGTGTGTGTCAGGGCGTCATCCCGCTGGGAGGTTGTGTGGTGTCAGCCAACGAGGACATGGGGATGCCCTTTGCCATCGTGGTCAACCTTGAAGATTTCTCTGTAAGAACACCATTTCTCCATCACATTAATGGGTTCAGGAAACACAATTAAAGGAAGAGCTGAACACACATTTATCTTTTTTATTTATTTACCATTTTTCTGGAAGGTGTTTCCATTAAAAAACACTCAAGAGACCGCAAACGGAGCTCAAAGTCATAATCATTGCATATTCATCAGTGTTGTGTTAACAGGTTGTTTCTGCTGCCTCCTAGTGGACATGTGTGGCAGGCAGCTAAAATGTGGCCTCACACTGTACTAATGTGTTGAATGGACGCATACTGACCGCTGCACAATCCCATCAGTGACACAAAGATGGAAACACACTGGATGTTTTACAGCTTTATTGACGTGATGCTGATGTATGTCCGTCCTTTGCCTGCAGGGTACCATAGTCCTGGCTGCAGAGTGTGAGGAGGAGCGGCTCCAGTGGATGGAGATGATCCAGGAGTCAGGCAAAGTGTGAGTGTTCATTCAGATTGTGTTGTTTGACTCTGTCAGCTGCAGTCTGTTAGTTATAAATGTATGAATAATATCTTGTTTTTGTCTGTGTGTCTGACAGCACATGGAAAAACGCTCAGCTAGGGGAGGCCATGATCGAGAGTCTGGAGGCTCAGGGCCTGCAGCTGGCCAAAGAGAAGCAGGAATACCTGGGTAAGCACAGAAAAGTCTCCTTTAAAGGTTTAACAGGTTGTCTGAACTGTTTGTTTCTCTTTTAGATAAACTGATGGAAGAGACGGAGGAGCTCAGTCACCAGAGAGCACAGAGAGAGGTCGCATCTGATTATTACTGGGTTCTTTTGGGATTAAACACAGAATGTGTGTTGAGATTTTTTTTGTGTGTGTGTCTGTGCAGGAACTGGAGCGTCTGAACCAGATCCTGGAGGAGGAGAAGATGAAGTACGAGGAGGTGGTGTTGGAGCTGAAGGCGGAGCAGGAGCAGATCAAACTGTAAAAACAAATCTGTTCATGTTCACCAGCATTCATACAGATACCTGTGATTTAATGTGTGTGTGTGTGTGCTGATGGCAGAGACCTGGACGGCACAGCTCAGTCACTGAAAAGTGTAGAGCGAGAAAAAGAAGAGCTGAGCAGCTTAACGACGACACTGCAGAAATCCATCGAGGTAAAGATCAGCTGCTGATGTAATTCATTATTTAACCCAATTAGTCTCTTAATGTCATTAGATTACAGTCAGTCTTTACTCTCAACATTTAAACTTAGTCTTTTTTCATCAAATAGTTTTTTGCTGAATTATAGCCCCTTTGCAATTAATAGGATCATCATTATTATATATAATAACTGCAAATTTAAGGGTGTAAATGTGATTTTAAAAAAACTCAAACTTTACTGAAGACTCAGACGCTACAGACAGAATGTAGCTTAGCTTAGCATAAACACAGGAAACCAGGTTAAAACTGTTTTCTTTTTTTTATGCTAAGCTAAGCTAGTGATGTTTGTCTCCATTAGGAACTTTCTCAGGAGAAACAGCGAACGCTGGAGCTGCTGGGCGTGAAGGAGAAGATGGAGGTGGAGGAGGAGGGAGGGGGGGAGGAAGAGGGAGAGGAGCCTGGCTGCAGGGAGGACTTTGGAGAAATGGACCTTGTGCGGGACCTTAAACACATCGAGGAGCAAATGAAGCTCCTGCTGAGGGAGAAGGAGCTGGCTGAGGAGAAGTGAGTGAGATCCAAAAAAAACTTCTCTGTGCACAAAATACATTACAGTACTAATGGTGTAGAAGATGTAACTACTAGTGGAAATGTGTATTGATCCCAAAACAAGCAGCTCATTGATCGGCAGCAGTAAGTGGGATATTACAGGCAGCTCTTATTGACTGTGCAGCACTAATGCTGTAACATAACGACTCAACGCTGTTTGTTTGCTGCTCTCAGTCAAAATTAGAATTTTTCAGATTACATCTGATTAAACAGGACATAAAACCATCGGAAAACCTTTATTCTGCATCATTTTAAAGCTCTGACATTCGATCATGTCGTCTTTCTTCCAGGCTCTGTGAGAACGAGCAGCGGGCCAAAGACCTGCAGCAGGAGAGGGAATACTACTCGTCTCAGGCCTGCACGCTGCAGCAGTCGCTGTCTCAGCTCACTGCGGACAAACAGCAAACCGAGGCCGAGCTCAAGGTAACAGAGCGTGACTCAGCTGCTCTCAGCCTGCAGCGACACCTTTTCAAAGGTCACAGCTGATTTTTAATGTAGGTTTGTCCTCACAGGCTGAGGGAAGACATAAACTCACCACCACACCTTTATTACCCTGTTTGTCTTCAGGCCTCAGCTGAACTCTGTCCCAAAACACAGATCTAAACAAGGCCTGATAAAAATCTTCCTATGTGTCCCAGGCAGAGATGGAGTCTCGGATGGAGCTGGAGAAAAGGCTGAAGGATGCTGAGGAGGTGCTGCAGGACCTGGAGAGAGGCCTGAACTCACTGGAACGAACCAAAGAAAGAGACGAGCAGATGAGGGGTGACGTCACCCACCTGAAGAGTGAGAGCCATCTGATTATCAGCTGATATCAAAAACCAAACTGTGGTCCAATGTTAATGATTTTTAGCTGCGGTTTGAGTCAAATTTAGTGGAATTATTCTGTCTGGACACAAAAATCCTGCTGTGAAATGAACTTCATTTAACATTATTTATCTTAAATTATTTTGATTTACATATATATAAAATTATGTTTTTATTGACCAATCTGCTTGCTAGAATTGAAGTGACAATTTACAGAAATCAGAGGCACAGAAAGACATCATGATCCTCTTTCCCACAGCACTTGAATGCACCACAATCCTCCAGATCTAGTCCTTTATAACAGAAGATAGTTTGACCACTAAGACCCTGTCAGCAGCTGTCCTGGGATTTTACATGGGGAAAATATTGATGCATGGTGTGTCTGATGTGTGTGTGTTTCTTCAGAGTTCTTTGAGGAGTGTATCTGTGCAGCAGAGATCGAGGCGAAGCTCCCGGCCATAATGAAGAACGCTGTGTATCTACACAGGGCTGCTGCACGCAGAATCAAGAGCTGCAGAATTCAGAGGAGAGCCTCCAGACGACACTGGTGTAAGTCTGTACAACACACACACACACTGAGAGACAGTTTTTTACATTGAAGTCAATGGAAAAGCTTCATTTAAGCAGTTCCACATACCTTCAGCTACAGAAACCATTCAAATATCATCAAGTTCTTTTCAGATTTTTTCAAATATTTATATATATTTTTTATTATTAATATTTCTTAAAAGACAATTTAACATTGAAGTCAATGAGAGAGGCCATCAGCGAGGGTCTTCTACAAAACGCCTACAAATCTCAAGACTCAGACTTCATTTAAAGCTTAAAACGTTCACAAGACTTTGCTCTATCAAACTTGTATACGGAAGTTTATGATTCCAAATCATTCTCTAACTAGAGACGGTCAAAATTCAAGCAAATTTTCACCTGATTTGGAGTTTAACATTGGTGTGTATTGTGCGGAGTTTTAGAGCCAGAGTGAGTAATCGCTCAGAGTGGAGAGAACCTCAGGAGACACCTAAAAAATTCTCTCTAACCTGCCACAACACCTGCACCTTTTATCTGATGGGGATCATTTGGACACCACAGCAAAGGAAAGGAAATTTTCTTGGCCAATGTCACAACCCTCAAAGCTGTGAAGCACACGGTTTGGCCTCCAGGGCCATCTGTTCAGAATAAAGACTCATCTCTGCCCCATTAATTACATTGATTTATGATAGGAAAGCATGAAAAAAGAACTTTTACAGCACAGTTTTTCCAAAAAAGTGAAGAAAATCACAGAAAACGTTGCAGGCCAAAAATTGAGAAAAACAACAGGTCTGAGTTTTTAATGGTAGACAACAACAGGTCCGAGGTCAGTTATTTTCCACATCCTAAACTGCGTTTTTTATGCACTGAATAAATAATTTTATGATGGAAAAGTGTGACAAAATAACTTTATTGATAGTAACTTTTTTTTTTCTTGATAAAACTATGAGTTCACATCAGAATAAGTTCCCCATATTTCCCTGTTTCCCTGCAGTAAAACAGTCCAAGTCCTTTGCGGTAGCTGACGGCGGCAGTATGCAGGAGCTGAGGGAGACGGCCCGGCGTCTCACCTCTGACAGCACCTTCAGAGAGAGCGTATACAAGATCATCGCACGAAGGGACGGCACGCACAAAACCGAAGGCTGAGTCGTCAGAGAGGAGGAGTGGTCCTTAGATTTAACACAGAGAGTCATGTGATACCCAGAGATCCTGATCTGGAACCCACCGTTTAAAATATTGTAGATGAATGTATGGAGAACTGAAGACAGTGCTGCATCAGTTTGTAACAGCAGGTCTGATGATTGATGATGATTAGAAAAATAGATTATAAAACTGTGATGTTAAAAAGAAATTTACTGTTGTCTTGATGTAAAGAAAGAAAACTCCCTTCAGTGTTATACACACAAATATATTCACAATCAACATGAATCTGTCTGATTTATTACATCTATGAAAAAATACAACAGAACAGAAACAAATCATGTATCTATTCAAGAGAGAGAACAAGAATGTGTGTGTGAATGATAATACATGTATATGTAGGGAGAACATATGTATGTGACAGGATACATGTAATATATCCTGTAAATAGATTTTTAATCCGGATTTTTTTTAAATGCTAAGTTTCTTAATGGGTGACTGTGGGATTTTACTGTTCTTTCCTCGTTAGGTTTCAGGAGTCTGTTAAAAAAAAATAACTTGAATTTCTTGTTGATTTCTGTCCACTGACAAGGTAAATTACACTAAAATCCCAAAGACAATCATTGGGAAAGTTAGCATTTAGTAAATCACTAAAAAATCTTTCAAAGATGAAGAAGCAATATCAACGGATTGCAATTAAGGAATGTCTCCTTTATCAACACAGTAAGTTTTATGAAAAACCCTTGCAGAATTATTGAGAAATTTAAGGCTAAAGTAAACTAAAATCCCATACACGCTCACTGGGAAAGTTGGTTTAAAAAATGACTAAAATCCTAAAAATTTCAAAAGTGAATAAGAAATTTCACTGGATTACTGTTAAGGAGAATTTCCTCTATGATCACAGTAAGTTTTCTGAAAGATCCCTGCAGAATTGTGGAGAAATGTAAATGTTAAGTACACTAAAATCATACGGACACTCATTGAGAAACTTTGCATTTAAAAGAAAAATCCCTAAAAATGATTATTGAACATCAGGAATGTCAATGTTCAGTGACACAAACAACATTGTAAAGTTAAACTGCGGATCACACAGTAACAACAACAAAAGACGAATCTTGAAAAATGTTTCTTTTTATTTTCCTGGTTTTGATTGTAAGCACAGATTGTGTCCTTTACTGTGTTTATGAAAACAATGAACTCACAGATGTGTCCAATGTCAACCTTGACCATGTCATTATTGCTACATCAGAAGACCTTTTCTGGATGATGCAACTCAATGTATTTCACCAAAGCAAGCATTTCAGGTTAATGTACAAATGCTGAATAACTTAACACAGAAAGACATCAGGGAGAGAGGAGGGAGGAACACATTATGGACTGAACAACATGCCTTGATGCTAATAAAGCTGTTTGAACCTGTCGTCTGTTTGAAGCAGGTAAAAGGCTGTGGGTTGCAGAGTCTGTCTCTGCAGCACAATACATGGCACTGTTAAGGTTTTAGAAAAAGAACAGAAACAATGATATGAATGCATTACTATCAGAGGAGAGACACTGCATGTTTTACACTGTGATGAAGAGCTCAGTGTGGGAGGAAGAGTTCTGTAGGGGTTGCATCAGCAGCTCTGGTTCATCAGCAGGATCTGCAGAAAAAAAGACTGAATGAATGTGAGCATCAGCAGCAACACACACAATCCTTCAAGGTTTTGATCAGAGGAAAATCTAAAAATACACATTTAGATTAATCTAATCAATACATAAAAAACTACTGATCTTATACTATTGAAGAATGAAGAATCATCACCTATTTGACTTGCAGCTGGAAGCAGATTGCTGCTCCACAGCTTGAAATGTAACTGATCAGGAGGAGCTGAGGTCTGTCACTATGCAGTGTAAAGTTCAGAACAAACAAAGATTCTCATTGAAGGAAAACTAAGAATGATTTCAGTGTCATAACAGCAATAAAATAACTATAACTGGGACTTGTAGTCCACAAAGAACATACACTGTTAAACAAAGAAGATACATCAAATTATTGATTTTTAATTTTCACTGCATGATAATATGTTACATTACATAGTGGTGTTTTTAGTGATTTTGCTTTGATGCCTAAACTTATCTTATCTTATCAGGCAAGATAAAGCTGCATGTTTGTCTCCAGCTTTGCTACAAGTGCAGTTTTAATTCAGAATGCTGACAGAATCAGACTTAGAGCCTGCATTTCAAAGGAACTTTTTGTGACTCCATCCTTTCAGTGTCATCAGCAGCAGCTACAGATCTGCTGTCTCATGCTCCGACCTTGCATCACCTCCCTGTGATTATCTGCTCAGAACGGTGCTGCTCAGTCAGCCATAAGCCTGTCACTCCTCTGCTGCTCTAATGCTGCATTTTAACTTGATTCTGGCCTTTTATCCTGGTAGTTAGCAGGTCTCAGACAAATGCTCGGCTCAGCCTGCTTCCTGATGTGCTGAAGGCTGTTTTGCTCCTGAGCAGCCCCCTCAGATTCCCACACACTCTCTCCCTGCTCACTCATTCACCTCCCGCTGCTCTATCCTGATTCTTATCACTATGGCAACAGTTGCATCTGAGGGCATGTGTATCTCTCTCTCTTTTAATCTGAGAGATTGTGGGATTAGTGCAGCCACAGGCCTCTAAAACCTGCTGTTGGCTTGTATGTCTGCTTATGAGTAGACAATTTTTTTCCTCCTCTGTGCTGTCATGTTAGGGTCAGTGTGATCGAGGTTAACGGTGTGTAATAAAACACTACAAAAACTCATACCTGTTGACCTTGAAGGGATGGCTGTGTTGGAGGGGATTCAGGAAGCAGAAGCTTCATTTTGTCATCAGACGTGAAGGAAGAGGCCGGGAGAGGAAGAAACCCGCCGTCCTCTGATGCTTCATCTGGTGCACACGACCCTCCAGTGCTGCATTGTCAGCAGCTGAGTACGGACAAGTGTCCAGCCCAGGGCTTTACTCCCATGCTGCAGTGTGTACAAAAACATTCCTTCATTTAGCTTTGGGGGTCTGGAACCATTTGCTTTTTCTTTTGCTTAATTTTCCCTCTAACAGGAGAGCTCCCTTAAAAGCCTCTGCAGTTGTCATGGAGTTGTGCTTCCTGGTAAACAATGACTCTTTTCATTCCAGCACAGCTTTCAGTCCAGTGGCAAAAAAAAAGCAGAGAGGAGGGGTCTGTGGCTGCTTACACGACTATCATCTAATATCAAGTATATCCCACACTGGCTTTACTGTTAATACATCCATAATAAGAAATGTTTTGATATGATATGATAATAAAAACATAATAAAAACCAGCTGATGGGTAAAGATATGTCAGGAAAAAAGTGGGTGTTCATGGGTAAAGCTGTTGAGCAATGAGGGCCATAATGAAGGCAAAGGCCGAGCACATGACCACGACAAAGCTATGGGTTTATTTGTCATCCAGACTGGCTTTGAGCTGAGCTTCCAGAGCCATTTTGTCAAAAGTACGCATGTTGGTCTCCTCACGCACTTTGTCCCGCACGTGAAAGGAGGCTCTCGCCACAGAGCGGGCGCTCTCCAGCACCGCCTTCTTCTCCTTAAAGATCTGCTCGCTCTTCACAAGCTTCCTCTCAATGGATTGAAGCAGCTCCAGGCGCCTCTGCTTCTCCTCCTCCTCCACCCGCTGCCTGTTGAGCTTCTGGAGCTTTTCCTTTTCCTGCCGGCTCTGAACGGCCCGCTGAGCCTTCTCTTTGGCCCTCTCCTCGGCCACCACAGCGGCCTGCAGGGCCCGTTTCTCCGCCTCCTTCACGCGAGCCTCCAGCTGCTGCTGCTGCTGCCTCTCACGCTTCTCTGCAGCCTTGCGTGCCTTCTGGATCTGCTTCTCTTCACGCTTGGCCTTTTCTTTCAGCTCCTGCCCTCGACGCTCAACTATCTGTTCGTAATTCTCCAGAGAGCGGCTGAGCTTCTCCTCCGCTGCCCTCCTGGCCTCGTCCCTCTCCTCCTGCTCTCTGCGGGCGATCTCCTGTATCAGGGCGGCGTGACGTCTCTTCTCTGCTTTGTTGAGACCTCGTCTCTCCTCCTGGGCCTGGTGCTCCTTCTCTTGCCTCTTCAGCTCAGCCATGGTGAGCTTCTCCTTGAGCAGCAGCCTCTCCTGCTCCAGCATGGCAGCCCTCTCCTCCTCCAGGGCCTTCAGGTTCTGCTCCTGAAGAGCTTTCTTGTGCTTCTCCTCTCGCGCTGCCTGCTGTAACCTCAGCAGACGGCTGCGTTCCTGCTGCTCCGCCAGCTCCCTCCATCGCTCCTCGTTCTCCTCAACCTGCCGCATTTTGGCAGCTGCTGATTGTCGCTCCTGCTGGCTGAGCCTCCTCTGGCGTATGGACACTTGTGTCTGCCACACTCGCTGACACTGGAGCACTGCGCGCTGCTTCTCTCTGTCCTCCTGCTCTCGCCGCAGCTCCTCCATTCTCCGCTCGCTGTCCCACTGAAGGTGAGCCACGTAACGAGTCTGACTCATGATGTCTTCCTCTTGGTATCTGGCGAGCATCAGGGCTGCGATCTTGCGGTCTCGCTCTGACACTGCCTTCAGGCCTCTGCGCTTCACCTCCTTCACAATGCGCTCCACCTTCTGCGTCGTCTGAGGAGAGTGGCTCAGATCACCGAGGCTGAGGCTGCGACCCATCAGAGAGTTGAAAGTGGCCAGAGTGCGAGCTCGAGGGCTGGAGACTTTTGCCCAGTGGTCCCGTGCACCATCCCAGCTGTACGAAGAGGAAGCACCTGACTCTGACGAGGTGCATGTAGTTGTGGTGGTGGTGGAGGTTGAAGAGCAGATGGGATCTATCCTTCGCTGTAAGGACTCCAGAGAGTGGCTTTTTCCTCGCACCTTGGGATGAAACCCCAGATGTCCATTGTGCTGAGAGAACGGTCCTCCTGTGACGCCGTTCAGAGGCGCCCCAGAGCTCTGAACTGCAGGCTTCGTCACTGATGATGTCAGTGTAGAGTTGGCTCTCGGGAAGGAGGGGGGTTTAGGCGTTGATCTGGGAAACGTGTTTGATGATTTGCCCCCTGAGGACTTCCTGACGACCGGCGGAGGACCGGATGAGAGTGGACGTGCGGCTTTTACTTGCTCGGTTGAAGAGGACAGCGGATGCTTGGTGAATCCACCCTTAGAGGCTGCAGATCCAGGTTTTGAGGATGGAGTAGATCCTGTGTTGATAGATTTAGGCGAAGTACTAAGACTGGTGGCCGGGGCTTTAGATAACATAGATGTGCCTGTTTTAGCAGCTGGAGCTGATGATGTGGCTTTAGTGGAAGCTCCAACACTGAGGTTTGGGGTGGAGGTCACCCCAGATTGGGAAGGCTGAGTGGAGCCAGATGAAGCTTTGTCCCCAGCTGATGCAGTGCTGCCACTGTTGACCGCCGCCTGCAGGATCCTTCTTTTTTCCTCCCTCACGATCCTCTCCCTCTCCTCCCGGCACTGCCTCAGCTTGGCGTGCCTGTCCCTCTCGTAGACTTCAAACATCCCTGTGGCAACACGCATGGAGCGGCCGGGAGCTTCCCGGGCAAAGTCAGAGAGTGGGCGGGGCAGCAGCTCCACAGGTTTGACCCCACATCGAGCGCACGCCTCCAGAGAGCGAGGGCTTGTTAGGACATAGCGGCTGCCTTCTGCGGCCGGCGAGTCGAAGTTGTACAGGTCCAGGTGCAGTTTGGGGGACAGATCGCTGTCAGCCTGAGTCTGTGGTTGCTGAGGTGCTGCGCCCTGAGAGGTGACCTCTTGCCCCTCAGATGATGCAATGTGGCATGGGCTCGGCTCCGAACTGCCAGTGGGCGGTGTCTCAAACCCTGCATCTCCATCATCCTCTGTTGTTGCGCCATCAGCTTGCTCTGGCAAACGTGGGTCTTCAGTAGCCACAGCTGGTGTGTCGAGGTGCGGACCTTTGCATTTACTCTGCTCCTCAGCCTCCGAGGGGTCGACCATAGTTGGCTGCAGGTAGACAGAGAGAGACAGAAAGGTGGTGGGGGAGATTAAATAAAACATGAGTGGATAAAATAGTGGGGAGAGGTTTCAATTAGAGGATTATGGCATTCAGTCCACAGCTTAAAAGTGATGTAGACTGTGGGGGGGAGGGTCAGGTTCATGGATGCATGCATGCATGAACACATATTCATGCACTCACTGATTTTAGACCAAATGAGACGTTTTCCCTTCGGGGAAGTGACATAACACATGGAAAAACACCACAGTCCTCTAATAGAGGATCTATTTTTGGCAGAGTTACTAGGCTGAGAGAATTAGATTACTCATAGAAATATTTTTCACTCTATATCACACAGTCAACCTACAAATACCTTGGAACACACACACAGACCTGGAATATACAGGCCTACATACTGTGAGCGTGGTAAACAAGCAGATCTGCTCACTAACATGGACTCACACCTGCACACAGAGAAGGCCCAGACTTCTCTCCTGTTTATCAGCACAAAACAGCAGCAACAACAAACCCTGATATTAACAAATCACTAACATATTTTAAACTAAATAAAAAACTGTGTGTCTGTGTGCTGTGATGCTACACAAAGCTTCATTTAGTCCTGTTTTCTGCTGCTTTGAATTGGTTGAATTTACACCCACTGACCTGCCAGTTTGCAAAACGTTTTCTAAACCGGTGCTTTGTTCCCCTTTAATCCGTCCAGCCCCGCTTGTTCCCTGCATAATATCAGGTTTCAGGGGGAAAGGCTTCGGCCGTCGACCCAAAGATGGAGCATCACATCGCCGCAACCCAGAGCGACACGACCAGACACAGACGGAGCCCTGCGCCTGTCAGTCCGCGCCGCGGGGCTCAAAATCTCATGAAAACCTCAATAAAAACCTCCCGGTTGGATTCTTTTTTAAAAAACACTCCTCGTGTCTCTGATCCTCTCTCGGCAATCCCAGTCAACATCCGCGGTCTCCACCTGCTTTTCCGCAGCATCCCTCCATCTCAGCCTCCTTAGCTCCGCCTGCTTGTGGCAAATATGCTAAAAATACGGCCTGCACGCTGCAATTAACCCAGACAGCGCCTGTCCACTCAGCTTACACGCCTTTACCGTGGAAGAAAAACACTGGACTAATGGTGCTGAAAGCAGCCTGCAGCTAAGAGCCTCACAAAGGCCTGATTTTCTACACAATACACAGTTTAAAAAAGGTTTTCACTGCTTTATAAGTTGGTTAGGAAACATATGAATATATTTGAAAAGCAAAAAAAGAAGAAAAAGAAAAGTAAATGAATGAATGAATAAAATGTGTTCAGGCTGGAGCATCAAAAATCACATCATTATCTGCCATCTGTCAGTCTCCCTGTTTGAAAT
>JAVQJX010019933.1:0-17856 GCA_036025115.1 Ambassis agassizii | reverse complement strand
GCATGCAAAACGTTCAGCCATAATTTAGACATAAAGTGCATGTGTTAAATGGGACGAAACACACAAACCACTGGTATGGTGATTTAACTGTATTTATTTTCATATGGAATTGTTTTTATGGAGGGATAAAGCAGCAGCCTTTTAGATTACGTCAGTCTTTCCCTCCTCTTCCCTCTGGTGACTCCTCCCATTGAAGCTATTGTTTACCATTGATGCTGATGCAGCTGTTTCAATATGTGCAAGTGTGTGTGTGTGGGAGAGTGAGTGAGTGAGTGAGTGAGTGGGTGGGGACAGAAGAGCATGAGATCACTGGTGAGCAGCGAACAGTCCCCAGCGCCATGTGGAAATCCACAAAGACGACTTCCTCTGAAACTAATTAATCGATGCCACAAGCCCATTACACTCAGTTAGAACAATTAGCATCTGCACGTTGCGTGGGGGAAGCATTGTCTTCTCAGGCGAGAAAGGGGCATCATGCTGGGATATAAATGCCTCCGTGTGTGATCGAGCCAACACTCCCCATTCAAATCAATGGAGCTAGCACCATATGAAGCAGATGTGTGGATAGTATCTATTGAAGAAGTCACATAAAGGGGAGAAGATGCACCCTGCTAAAACAGAGGTTTAAAATAACCAAGTAGCTTTTTACTGAGAGGTTGCTGCATTTAAAGTGGGAGGAAATATATGTTTTTCTGCTAACCCTTAAACCCTCAGCTCCTCTAGCCCACTCCAGCCAGATAATAGCCAGCTCCTCCTAACCCCTATTAGTGGCTCAGTCAAACGATCCATCCATTCCCATTGAGCGTCGACCACATGGAAGGCCCATTTCTTCCCTGTTGTGCTGAAATGAAGGCGACGCGGACCGCTTGACAGGGTAATTACTTTTAATGAAATAATACGGCCATTGTAGACAGCAATTAAAAGTCCCTCTCACTCCACTCATTAGAGGAACTTACAGTTTACTTTCATTCCTCTGTTTTCTAATGATCCACAGGCAGGCCTGTTAAATCGAAAGGCTGGAGCATGTTAACCCCTGGGGACTGGCCCTGGGGTCCTGTTGACTGTGAGATCACACAAACAAAGAGAGAAAGAGAGAATAAAGAATAGAAGACAGAAAGAGGTGTTTAAATGATGGAAAGGTAGAGTCAGGAACTCTCCACCATAGTCAGAGCTCAGTTAGGGAGCAAGTTTTCCCTATGACCACAGAGGTGGAGGCGTTTACGTAACTTCAGACAACATCAAAATACCGTCTGATGCTTCCTCTTTTGTCTTTGTGTTAACACAGGCAAGCAAACACACATCAGAGATGCCATAATGTAATCAAAGATTAAGTATTTTTACAAACACTGTGATTTCATTTTATATAGTACTGATAAGAATACAGGGAAGTATTAAAGCAGCAGCTACCAGTTCTCTTTTCAAACCATGCCAGCAATCTTCAAGAAGTGTTTGCTGAGCTAACAAATGCAAATTGACCACCATTTCCCCACAAAAGTAACATTTCCATATTGCCTTAATGGTTTTTCTTTCTCCACTCTTCCTTCTGATGAATTCACAGTCAGTGAGGCTTTCTAACTCCATCTCGTCTCCGCTCTTCTCTTTTTCTTTTCTCTCTGCAGCAATTTGGAAAGATTTTAGATGTGGAGATTATCTTTAATGAGCGAGGATCCAAGGTAAGTGAACTAGAACGCCAGCTGCTTCATTACCATGTACTTCTTCTGTTTCCTAATGATGGCATTAGTGTAGTGTGTACATTGGCTGAGAGTAGTGGTCTCTAAGCCTGGTCCTGGAGAGCTGCATCCACCATGCCTCTATTTTTCTGCCTCCCTCCCTCCCTATTGTTTTTGTTGTTTGTTGCAGCTCTCACCCAAGTTGTGAATCATTAGCCCTGTCAATCAATTCATTATTGAGCTGTTTCACATTTCACTTAATCCAGCAGCAGGCTGCAGGTCCTCGAGCATATGGAATTGAAACTGCTTGTTTAGGGACCAGGTATTCTTTGAAGCTTGAGCATTGATTGAACATAGGTCTTACAATGTTTATGTTTATCATTTTTGTTTTAAAAATAATGTTCTTTTTGATACATAAAGGTAAATTTAGTTATGATGAATTTAAGGGCCCGAAAAACAACACATTGTCTGTTGGTTAAGTGTAAGCGTATAGGCACATTAATTTCAAGAAGTGTTGATGTTTCTCAGCAATTCTTCTTCTTTTTTTCTTTTTTTAACAAATTATGTGCAATAATGGAAAAACCAATAAAGCACATTCTTACTTTTCTGTAACAGACATAAGGATTTTTTAAAGAAATTGGGCTGCTGTAGTAAACTCAAAGCTCAAATGGTATTTAGTGGCAGATTAGTAAGTATTTCCAGGATGGAGTCTATGTGACAGTGGGTTAAGCCAGCTGTGGCATTCAAACATATACACACACAAACACACACAGCTTTTTGTGGGATATGTGGAAAAATAAAACTGGCTACAGTTCAAATTTCACCTCTTAAAATCTCACATTTGCAATGTGTACTTATTTAAGATCATTTATTTCAAAGATAATGTGAAGTCTTAAGGCCAGAATAGCAACCAGGCTTTAGAGAAATATCCCAGCACTGAGGCGTTACTGCAGTATCAGTCTCCTTGCCACATACCAGGACAGGTGAAGCCTGCAGAGGTGTGAACAGCCGAGTGCTACTCATCCAGCTGTTCGTTTAATAGAGTGTAGTAAGCTCCACAGCTTTCCATTCATAAAGGCGACAGGCTCCCTGGCTGGGTGTTGAGGCATGAATACTATTGATTCCCATTCATACCTGGGAGTACTTCGGGCTCGTATACTGGCATGCAGGGAGCCCTGGAACCAGGCGACACTAGCTGCACTCAGCCCCTTCTGCCAGACAAGATTGAGCACCGGATAAACCTGCCTCCTCTGCCGTAACAAGCATTTATTGTTTGTGCCCTACAAAGCCATTACCCATGATGCCTCTCTCCTTCGTATTCTCTGTGTGCTATATAATGAACCTACCAGGCCATTAATAAACAATCTATTTCCTATGAAGCTTTGGCAATTTGCATTCAATATGTTTGTCTCCTTTGAAAAATGGTGGCTCCGCTCTCTCCTCTTGTAAGCTAATTATTTGTGCATGATAAAAAAAAAAGATAGGGAGGAAGTAACCATAGTTGGGTGAATGTCCAAAGGATTAATTTTGCCCTCAATTCCTTTTTTGAATTTATTTCTTTATCCAGTTTTCCCCCAAGGGCAGGTCTCGTGTTATTTATGCTAGAAATAGCAGCACGGAGATCCTATGCATACAAGATCACACTGCTCGCCATCTCTCACATGTATTACATCCTCGAGCAATTATCAGGCAGCGTCGGCCATGCTCCCTCTTCCCCTGCCCATACCTCTATAAGTATATATAGAAACCAAAGGAATGGGACTTGTTTGGCCAGAATATCTTAATGCTTCTGCTATAGAGCTCAGGTCCAGTATCCCAGTCCACATAACTCAAGGAAGTGACAACCCCCCCAGGGAGCAAGGCAGAGGGAGAGTTGGAGAGGGAGGAAATGAGTGGTTGGGTATTGTATATTTTGGTCAAGGTTTAAAATCAATATTGTTGCTCTTCTCTATTTGCAATGACACCATTCACCTTTTTTTTTGCATCAAAAATATTCCACTTATTAGTGCAGTGAATTAGAAATAGTCAGAGATCAAGTTAACATCCCTCTGCCTTCTCCCATTGCCTATGTCTTCAAAGGGAGATGGGGCCATTTGAGCAGCCGTGCTGCCGAAGCTGTGTAGATAATTATACGACTATTGTGGCAGCTAACACAGTGTTTTGCATCTGCTGCTTCCTGACATTCACCCATGGCACTGGCACTGTGCTGTTTAATTGGGTAAAGCAGGCAGGTTTGTTGGTGCTGTTGTGTGAGGTCATGTCACTGTTATCCTCTTCTCTTCGGATCTCTCTGTTTGCTGTTTCCTGACGCCTCACTAACTGCCTCTAATTAATCTGGCTGCTTACAACTCGACTCTGCTGCTCACCTACTCCTGTCTTCTCACCTCTCTCCCTTTTCTCCTCCCTTCCCCTTCTCCTCTTTGTGTGTTTGTGTGTGTGTGTCCATCTTTTCCCTTTTCCTTGTTCTCTACCGGTGGCTAACGTGGCGCTCTAGGGCTTTGGGTTTGTAACTTTTGAAACAAGCACAGATGCCGATCGTGCACGGGAGAAACTAAATGGTACAATCGTAGAGGGACGCAAAATAGAGGTGCTTTCATTTTTTCCCTTTTTCCTCATCTTTCCTTCTTCTTGCCTGCTGCCTTCTCAACTTACCTATCGACTCATGCATAAGCATGTGTATGCTTGTTTGTGTGTATGTGGATCTGCATCTCAGAGAGTGTGCCTGGATGCATGCATGCATAATGGTGCGTATAACTTGTCTTCAGTAGAATGCGGGATCCATACATGTCAACCTGAACAGGCTAGTTGTCCATCATTACCTGACAATCTAGAATGAATGCATGCCATCAACCTCCGGGTTCCTATCAAATCTGAGAAGACTTGCATTCCCCTGTCACCATCGTTTAGTGTTGCCTTCTCTAATTTTGCTTTTGTTTACATCGAGGCAAGCCCCCACTCAGTCATTCTCATCAGGTCAATAGAAAAAAAATCAAAGCACTGTCTGTGTTTTTCTTTTGGAATGTATTTGTTTATCCAGCCAATTACTGAATTTTGAAGACAGTTTTTTATTTATACCTATAGGTAATTGGTGCATGCTGTCCCCCTTTTTCCAGTAATATAATAATCTGCAAGTGAAGTAAAATGATGAATAAATTTATGAAAGTGTGAGCCAAACTCAATCACACTTAAGTGCTACAACCTTATTTACATAATTTATCATTTTATGAATTTGTTTGTATTCATCTTGGTTTGCTGTGTGCTGGAAGTATGGATAGTGGAATATAAAACTTGGTAAACATTGGCTGTGTGTTTTGCTGCTTTGAACAGGTGAACAATGCAACAGCACGAGTGATGACAAACAAAAAAGTCGCCAACCCGTACACGAATGGTGAGTGTCGCACTGCGCGATGATAGAATTCTACACTTTAGGCTTTACTCACGTTGTAAGTGGAGTTTTCTTTGTTTGCCAGGCTGGAAGCTGAATCCAGTTGTAGGAGCTGTCTATGGTCCTGAACTGTATGCTGGTAAGTCTCTTTTCAGTGTTCTCTCTCTGTCTTCTACCACATGCATTTCAGCGTACCTGAGGCCCCTATCAGCCACAGCCAATCCCAATCTGACCCTTGAATTTCTACAATCAGGTTCATCCTGAACCTACTGAACATGAAATTCCCCTCAAATCAAAGTGAATCTGAGAGCGGCTCAGATAAGCAGTAGATGATCCAAGCCTCTGTGAGTGGCTGAGGGAGCCTGAGCCATTGTTTGCACGGTGTGCAACTGTAAAGCTGAAAAAAATGATTTCAAGAGCAAGCGCCCCTGCAACTGTTATCAGATTGTGGAGGCTGCTGCTGTGGATGGATTTGCCAAGTGCGCCAGATTGACTTTTACAGAGCTAACCGAATAAGGGAGATTGAGTGAGCGATATTGTTGGCACCTACCCTGTCGAAGGCCGCTTTTCCTTCTGGTCTCAGTAATGGAGGAATGAGATGAGCTCAGTGGGGTTTTCCCTATCTCTCTCTGCCTCGACATGCCAGCTTTATTGCTGTATGTTATATGAACCCTTTGCATTTTAATGAGGGGGAAATGGTACTATTTCATTTGGAAGAAGTGCTGAGCACATCGCACCACTTTAACGGCTTTCCTTTCTGCTCATTAGACTAAAATCTGTTCATTCCCCGGACAGCTTTACGGCAAACCTCTAAATAACTGTCCATGACAGAAAGCAGTCATCTATCATTTTTATTTCATCCCCAACCCCTCACCCCCTCTAAGCCTCCTCTCCTGCCTCCCACTCACCACCTCCTCCTCCCCCAGCTCTCCTTTGGTTTCGACATCTTCCCCCGATAATTATTCACGCACACAAACATACACACACCACAGTGTAGTTGCTTGCACATGCTCAAACAAATGTAATAGGGCATCGTCATGTAGAATTTTCTCTAAAATAAAATCTGTAGTGTAATTATGCCTTTACCTATACTAACAGTAATTTCATTGACCTATTTACACACACAACACCATCACCTGCCCTGTTTTTTTACACTCAGACCAACGCATTCCAGCATACAGAAATAGATAACCTATGTAGAACACAGACACTAATACATGTCCTGTCTTCCATGCGCACATTCTCCATTTTACACACACACGCACACACACTTCCCAAATCATCTCATAAATCAGAGGGAGTGTGGTCTACCACTCCAGGCAGGGGAAGCAGGAGGGGTTGGGTGATTTATTGGCTGCTAATTTTTCAAGTCGTCTTGACATGGCGCTGGAGTTTGCCAAGCCTAAACGACAACATATGCTTGCCAGCTGGGAAGATGGGAAACATAAATAAGAGATACATTTTTGAAACAAAACCTTCCTAATGAGCGGCAAAAGGCAGTTTTAACTCTGACCAGGCCTTTAACTGTTATGCTCCTGTTGTCTGAAGGGGGGGAAAGAAAACAAAAATTACATTGCCAGATTTGAGACTTATTCCAAAATCATCACAGCTACAGTTAATATACTTTTGGTGGGAGTAAAATGGGATATAAAGCCGATTAATCACTGTTTATCAGTCCTCGTTTCTGTGCAGGAGATCAGTGAAATTGGGAGCCATAAATCCTGGCTCGGTGACAGCACACTTCGTCTCCATTCGTCCTGGCGCTACAGGTTTATTGTCCTCAAAACCCATTCAGGAGAATGACGGATGAGAGCCTCATGCCGGCTCCCCGCTCTTAACCTCTTCCAGAGGTAGATTGGCTCCTCCTCCTTAAGGAAGAGGGGGGGTCGGGGAGTGCTTGGCATGGTGCTGGCAAGTAAAACCAACTCTGGGTCCATGGTTTAACACCCAAACCTACTGCACAGCTCTTCTGAGACAAGATGGTCAGGCAAGAGTTGTTATCCAAAAAGCACGAGCGGAGGGAGGTGATTGGATTCCTAGTAAAATCGTTGGATTGGCAATAAAACAAGATTATGGCACAAATCATGGCACGTTGTAGCTGGTAGGCATTCAGTGTCTGTGCTCACCTTTGTCCTACTTTGTGTTCATTGATGTCATTTACATGTAGATTGTAAATAAAGATGAGCAAACCTTCTGTGACATCACCAATAGGTTGTCTGAAGAGCATTTCAGAAACTCAGGCAGTGGTTGACCCCACCTTGGCAGCACCTAACTCACATTTAATCCAAATATAAGCAAAGCCGTGGTGCATGAGTGAAGTAAGGGTGGGTGGACTGTGTTGTAAGGAAGCACATTGTGATGTAAGTTCGAGTGGTCCCACCCTTAATTATACATCATTTTAAACCTTATTATATTTTAAACAGCCAAGTTATTTGCTGTTACCTGCTATTTAAAGAAAATATTTGTGGAGCAAACCCCAAACCCCAGAATCTCTGTTTTGCTGCTATTTAATTTTCTGTTAGTCTCGTCTGAAGCCCATATTGCAGTTTAGCTCATCTTCCAACAGTCTGCAAACTTGTCTTGATTCCTCCTGTTGGGTGCTTTCAGCACAATGGACAGCTGTCACTTATAAACTCTTTCATATGGCAACCCTAACACAGAAACACTCTTCTCTGCAGCTAATTCCTTGGGAGACAGGAGATGAGTAGCTTTTCATATTTTCTGCTATTGAGGTAGAGGAGTTTTCTTGAGGACTCATGAAAAGCTACCAGCTGTGTAAATGACAGAAAAGAAAGGCTAATTGCCATCTTAATATATGTAGACAGATCCTCTCATTGTTGGAGTGTACTTTAGGGAGATAATTAAGCTCCAGACTCTTGATTAGATTAAGCTGTTTTTGGTCCCCAGTGCGTGGATTAAGTGCTCATTGCCCGATGTATTTGAGCAGGAAGTATTAGAGAGATCAACCTTGTGGAAAATCAGATCTTTCTTTATGGGAGCTGGTTATGACCCCATCATTGGCACAGAGCTGGATTACCTCAGGTCCAACTGGCTCTGCAGGTATTGAGCTTCTCTCAAGTTGACACATATGACATATGAGGTGTAGTGTGACCCTGCCGCCCTCCAGCACATAACTCATATTTTCTCCAGCTCCCCTCCCGGAAAAGGTGTTTGACTTTGGTGGCTAGACCAGGTTTGTGCTCTCATACACCGTGGCTGTTGTTGCTTTTCACAGGCTTACCAAGGTGTGACAGTGCCTTTGATTTATGGGTTATTATTGAAGCAGTGTAGCCTATCGCCAACTCATTATGAGTTTACATTCACATACATCACTGCATGCATATTGCATACAAATTTTTTGAAAAGAAAGCAAGAAACAATTGGACTTTCTGAAGCCTAGAAACAGTAGCAATTTGTTAAGAACAGAGGGAAAAAAGCACACCTCCAAAACTATCAAAGAGGATTGTTTTTGCCCTTTAGCAACTGCACTCAGATGTCCACTGCTCCAAAAAAAGAGACTAATTTAAATGTCAAGGTCAGCATTATAAATCACTCTGGGGAAAGGGTGCACCCTGTGAGTCTAGGCAGTCTATTGGTACGTTGGCAGCAAACAAAGTGCCCTGCACACTGGTGGGTTGGGTGAAGAGAGGGGAGTGGGCGTCACCTGGCCAAATGAGACGCAAAGTTTGAATATATGTGTGGACCCACTAATGGAGCGTGATGTTAATGGCAGAAGACATTAAATGTGGCTCTCTGTGTTTTTAAAAGCACCACTAATCTGTCTCCCTGTCAGCTTTATTGAAGCAGTGGGGCTAGGGTGTGCATCGTTCATTAGGGTGCCCATGGGTCTCCACCAACTGCAGGGTTAAAACTGCACACAACAGAGCAACACCAAGCCGTTGTTCCCCAGGCAGAAACCGATACACCACATATTACATTCGAGCTTCCATGGATCTTCATTCCAGTCTAGTTTAACTGAGATTGCAAAGGCATGTCTGCCATCTCTATTGCAGCAGTGGGTTCATCTGAAACACATTGGATACATGTTATTAACCTGCGTTTCTCACCCCAACTGAGGTACTGTTTTACCCCACCCATCTAAATCAGGCATGAGCTGCACAACTCCTCATCACAGAGCCATCTCTGATTGGAGAAACACAAGTGCTCTGTGATGAATTTATCCAAAACACGTCATGGAAATGAATAAAGAAGAATAAGGTGAGGGGAGGGTGACAAAGGGGCGTTGCTGGGGATGAAGAATAATGGAGTTGACTGTGCTGTGATGGACTAGGCGTTGGGGGAGGGAGCGATTGTGAAGACCAGAGGAAAGGGGGCTGCACGAGAATTTCAATTGCTGGCAAAGTGTAGGCCAACTTAATCATGTCTAGAGATCAGTGTGTTTGTATGCACCTCCACAGCCTGTAATCACACAGCCACTGGACTGATTGAAGGTTAAGTGGAGAGCTGACGATCACATCGGCTGTCCTCTAATCTGTGACCGTGGCCGTTTTGCTACACCATCACACCAACCCTTACTACTCACCCTGAAGCCTTCCACACCAACTGACCCTTTCTCATTAACTGGTAGCCATCACAAAAGGACATATGTAGCTATGTGATTGGTTAAAGATGGTCCCAGATGGGTTTGGAGATGGGGGTCATGCTGAGGTTTGGGCCTTGTCCAGCCCATCTGCTCCACTTCCCCTTGGGTAAGTTCTGAACATCTAGTCTGGTTGTTCAACAACCTTCACCTCCTATTTGTTTCTATACAACACCTAGAAACGCCCTCTACCTCTGCTCCCTCTACCATCCCACTCTTCTCTTCACTACTGGCCCATTGTGTCTAAACTATGCAAAAGCCATGGTGCGAAACTAGTGGTATTGCATCCATTACCTGCATAGGCTTCAAGGCTGCCCCTCGCCAGGCACAAGGAAAGGATGCGTACAGCAAATGTGGATCCTTGCTGAGTACGGCACAAAGCAGCGAGCTGGGAAAGGGGAGAGTGCTCGATGAGGCGCACCTAGAAAAGATTAAATCTATTGTTTCCTTGTCTTCCCCATAATGCATTCTGTCATAGGGAAAGCAGTGCCACACATCTCTCTCTAATGTATTCTGTCATAAGGTAAGCAATGCCAAGTCGAGGATGTTCTCTGAAAGTCATTTTCTCTCCTCTGTGTTTCTTTCTTAGTAACAGGGTTTCCCTACCCTGCCACAGGCACTACAGTGGCCTATAGGGGTGCCCACTTGCGGGGACGGGGACGGGCTGTGTACAACACATTCCGCACAGCACCACCACCACCACCCATCCCAGCTTACGGAGCGTGAGTACTGAATCAACAAATTGAATCTATATGTAGAAATTCTGCAGTTTTAAATACATATTGAAGCTGTATCATCACATGTTCTGTTTACATATTTTTATATACTAGACATATCTTTGAGGTGTGTTGTAGTATCTCCATGGCCTAACTCTGCTGTCCCTATATTTGTATATAACATCTTGACAAAGGTGTGACTGACAAAGCCATAGTTAGAGCTGTAGAGAGCTGAGATAGTGTATTACTGGACAGATCTCACTGGACTGTGACCAGGGTCTATGCTGATCTCCTGGCTTTGTGCAGCCCTGCCTCACACTCGTCTCTTATCAGCAGTGGTCTGTGTGGCCGTGGGAGAGGTCTGACGGAGGCCGGCCGAAGGGCCCAGTATAGCTGTCTATCTGTGATTAGATCAGGATCCATCTTACTGCAGAGGGACTCACTACTGAAGCTGGGACTGGAAATCCCACGTCCCTGTTCCCCTCCCTCCCACTCTGGAGCCCCTTGCTACTGATGGCAGCTGGTTGATTTATATAGCGTAGTCATGTGACGGAGCTCCTTCGCTGCCTTCTTTTGTCCTCCCCTCCACCAGCCCTCCTGACAAGAACTGCAGCAACTGGAAAGACAAACAATTTTACCAGAGCAGAAAATTGAACAGGGATGTGACACGGTCGCACCTTTCAGTTTAATGTGTCATTCATTATTTGTGGTACATTGCACTGAAGTGGCTAAGAGCTGACCCCATGGACCCACAAATGGTTGAAATAGGAAGAATGGCTGAGATTCAGGAAGGTAGGATTTAGACCTATTGAACTAATGCTCCTTTCCTGTTCTATAATTTCACAGGGTGGTGTACCAAGATGGCTTCTACGGTGCAGAGATCTATGTAAGTACAGTTGGCTTGTCTTCTTGCCTTCTTAGATGAAACAGAAGAAAAACAGACAAGAAGCTCAGCCCTGGAGACAAAAATGTGATCTCCTCAGCCCCCAGCTTTCACCCAGCCTTGCTGCCAAGCCGGCGTCGATTAGGCCTCTGTCTACTGTGCCAAGAAACCCAACAACAAAATTTAAAACCCCCTCAGCTTCTTCCTCCTCTCTCGCTTCTCTCTGCCTATGATCTCAGACTTTGGCAAAGATGCAGACCCCGACTCAGTGTCCTGTGTCAAGTTAGGTCATTCCTTCGTTTGGATTTGTCTGGGTTTTTAAGGTGCCCCTCCTCCCTCTCGCTGCCTCTTTGCTGCTCTCTTCTGTTTTGTGTTTGTGTTCACTCAGAGGGTTTGGCTGGGATATCCCTGCCTGCCCCAGGGGGTCTGTGCAGGCCTGAGTGGAGCCGGTTCCTCCCAGCCATCACCATGTGGGAGATAAGAGGAGCAGCAGATAAAGGGATTAGCCGTCCCTCTGGAGCTGTCCGTGCAGGCAGGGTCACATCAGGGGCCAGCCCTGCTGCATGTCGCCCTTGACAGAGAAAAGCATGGGTGCTGTGGAGATAATGCTGAAATTACCACGCTGCCCCACTTTGACATCAGTCCAAACGTTTGCGGGGGATGTAATTTGTCCCTTTGATTCTGCTCCTTTTTTTCTCTGCTGCCGTCTGCTGAGATAGCAAGATGACAGTGGGCACAGCCGCAGTGACAGTTGCTTCTCACTTTCACCCCAACGAAGACTGGTGTCTGGGAATGAAATGCTAAACCCAAGTGATATATGACTTACACACCAGCCCACATGATAGGACTGTATTTCATTGGCTTTTATTGTAGCGACACCCACTGCCATAGAAGAGACCTGTGCTGTGCTCTGAGTGATTTTGTTTGTCTCTCACTCTCATTCAGCTACCTCCAGCTAAGTCCAGCACACCAATGTCCCTTGACCAAGATCTGGTCAGCCTGGTCCATCACTCAACCCATCACGCCAGCCCCTGGTGCTTTACTGCCATTACTTTTGGCAATGACCAGTGCACTCCTTCAGACTGGCAGAGTGTGCGTAAAGGTCTCAAGTGACCAAGTGAGAGCTGTCCCTTACCCCTTAGTGTCCTATACAATCATTCAGTGGACACTGGCTTGCTGTCAAAAGCAGCCCACTGATATGTCAGAGCTTCCTTTTTGAAATGGATGACCTGCTAATACATTAGCGGAGAGAGAAGCTAGATACATACACATAAATATACACTACATACATTGAATGTGCTAATACATATGCATGCATCTCCATGCAGAAATGCACAAACACACTCTACACGACAAAATAACAAATGTGCTGCACTGCTGTGTGCAGGATTTGACAATGTGGGAGAGTGATTTATTGGTCTGTGTTTGTTCAGGCTGTTGCTGTAATCAGCACAGTCCCAGGGCATGCCTGTCCCACAGGAAGTCATCTGCCTCAAGTGCTATGACTTCCTGTCCCCACGGAAAACCCAGAGTTGAATTGGGGGAGTGGGATTCAATCGTCATGGCCCCTGCTCTGATTTCATGTGCAGTCGTGGTCGCGTCCATCGCTCTGATGCCTAGCGGCACAGCTCTTCATCGGACGTCTTCCCCCTTGAGTTTTAAAAATGAATGAAAACATGCATTATTAAAAGCCACCTATCCACCGTATGGACACAGATGGGCACACACTCCACTGGCACTAATAGAAAAACAGTGGGAGAACAGCTTCATTTTTCAAAGAGAGTAATAGCAGCACTCCACAATGAGGTCTTTAATTCCTTCCCCACTCTGGCAAATGAATACAGCGGTACTGACTCCCCAATGGTCCGACCGTCTTCTGCCTTCTTACTTCGTTTGTGAGCCAGGGGGTCGTGTAAAAGAAAAAGGGGATCTTCAATAATGTAGCAGCAGAGCCTCCTCCATCTAAAAATGGGATGAATTTGGGGAGTTGGCTCACATGGCCTCCGTTATGCTGTTGCTGCTCTTTGGATGAGCCTCTAGTGTAACAATGACTCGGTCCCCTAAATGTGCTGCTACTCAGAACATCATTCATTCCCCTGTGCCTAACACACCATACATCAAACAGCACCCTCTTGTGTCAAAGAGGGAACCTGCAGTTAGAAAATGTGGGCTGAAGACCACAACAGTGTGCAGTGACATTTAACTATTAAGGCAATTTAAAGCTGAATGTGTGTATTGTTGTTTTCTTTTGTCTCTGAGAGCTAACCTTTTTCTGTGCAAGTTGTGCTTAATTATTGATTAATACTGTGGTATTTTTACAGGGTGGCTATGCAGCATACAGATTTGCCCAGCCCACCACCACCGCTGCTTTCAGTGACAGGTGAGAGTCCCTCTCCTCCAGTTTCTAACAAAAACAAGCATATTCATTTGTAAAATATATACAGTAATTGAATATGAATGGGGGATGGGGGTTGTCTGCACAGACTATATGATTTTTTTACATTTCAAATCAAACCATCACTAGCATCTTGTTCTGCGCTCAAACACAGAAATCCATTGTAGAGCAGACTGACTGCATTTTTCACCATCTGCAGCCCACAGATGAAACAGAACACTGATAAGATACGTTAAATTTCAAATGATGCACACGTCTACACTGAGTTTGACAAGATTTGATGTGAACTTGAATTTAAAGCAACAAGTTGATCCTGCAGGCACTCCAGCAGAGAAAATACTGACCGAAGAGAAATGAGTGCAACACTAAATACTTTCCATCATGGTATAGGAGCGTGTTTGGTTTTTTTATTTTTATTTTTTTGCTTTAAATAATTACCAAGAATCTATAGGCAAAACATAAATGAGATATGAAAATATTCTTCTTCTTGAGTTTTTTTTTCCTCTTGTGTTATCTATTAGGAAAACCTCCATATTCTTTTTAGCTCGGAGCTAAAGAACACCCCCCGCCAAAAAAAAAAAGACTAACCTTGTTGGATTCAATGAAAAAAGCAGTGATGTATGTCGTGACTCTCTGCTTGTGATGGCAGAGTCGGTATATCACTGCGGTATTTATGAATGGCCTCAGGTCTGTAGAAGGGAGGTTGGGAGACAGAGAGAGGGAGAAATGGACCAGCAGGAACTCTATCACTTCTGAGTGATGTCACTCTGGTTCAGGTGTGCTCCGTTTGAGAAGGTGTTGCTGATTCATTTCGGCCCCTGAAAGCTGTTGTCAGCCAGGATGTGGGCTGGTTTGGGAATCTAATCTGGGAAGGATTGAGCATGTCACTTGTGATAACGTACACCCTGCCTGAGAGCCTGAAGATCATATCGATAATGTAAGATTTATCAGGCCTTGCCGTTGCTCGAATTATGAGCAGCCGTGCTTGGTGAGAGCAGAAATTGGACAGCAGCTTTTTTTTCTCTGAGTGATTTAATTCCTGTTTCTCTTGCCTATACATTTCTCTGAGATTTAATATAATTCGCCCCCAAGTTGTTTGTTTTGCTTTGTCTGTTTGTTTCCGTTTGAATAAGCGGTCATGCCCATTGGATCAATAGGGGTTTGTCAGTATTGTCTCAGCAATACCTTATCAGACTTATCCGTGATGCAGTCAGCCAATCATAAAAAAGAGGTCACCAGGATTGTAGAAAGCGTGTGAAACCCCTGTAAAATATGAAACATTTATTATCCGAAAAGCCCACAGTGCTCACAGGCTGCATTACCAAAGCCCTTTAAGTAACTAAAAAAGAGTTCATACCAGACCAGTCAGATGTATCAAAGAAGGCTTGTGAGGAGACAGTCACATTGTAGAGACCCTGTTGGCTGTGACATTGTACCGGGTGGTTTGACCTGCCGGTCGTCAACCGTGCCACTCTGGTGAGAGTCATTTTGTAGATATATTAGCCTTAGAGGGCCTGTGGGGTTTGGTGCTCACTAAAGATAAGAGGACCAGGGAGACTTTCCATGACCATCTCATGGCACCGGCCTCCTCCCCAAGGAGCCGAGACAGCCTTTCTGATTTCACGTCCTGCTCACTGACCTTGGGTGCTGCCGGACTTAAATGGGCCAAGCCATATTTAGATCTTATATATCTCAGTGTAGCTCATGCAAAAGACATGAATGCTGTATGTTGTCTCCTTTAGGAGAATTTCTTCCTCTCTCCACGTTTTTATTCCTGGTTGATTTGGTGCCCTCAGTCCTTGGCTGGGTGTGCCTTATCTGCTCTGTGCAGACCCTCATTTGCAAGCAAGCACTGAAAAAAAGGAAAAGTAAATAGAGGAATATGTGAAGTGGAATAAATAAATAAATAAAGCAGACACATCTTGTCCTGTCTCAGAAGAAAATTGGAAGGATTAGTTCCAAACCAGCAACAATGAAAAGACAGGGGCGTGAGCCCAGTGTGCAGCCTGGGTAAACAAGAACAGGGTGAGAGACCAAGCCCTCCAGCACCAACTGTGCTTCCCTCTATGCATCGTTCCCTTTCTGTCTCTCTCTGCTCATTACCTATTCCATCCAACTAATCAAGATGACAATGAAAAGACAAGTATAATTCACCAACCTTTGAACCTCCCTTTTTGAACCACCTTGTATAATGTAGGAAGCCCAGGAGGCCGAGGAGGGAAATAATTGATTGTGTTAGAGACTTGAAAGAGTTGACTTGAGGGGTTGAGCATTAAACAAGCATGCATAAATGTTCTGCTCTCCTCGTCAATGATAGATCAATGACTGTGTTCTCTGTGCCTCCTGTTGTGCAGCTATGGCAGAGTCTATGCAACAGCAGACCCCTATCACCACACGATTGGACCTGCCGCCACATACAGTGTGGGGACCATGGTAAGTCTGTGAGACCACCGCCTCTTTCTATCTGCACCCTGTCTCAAACATCATGGCAAAGTAGCGCGTACACACACACACTCCAAAATAAAGACCAGAGACTGTAGTGGTCACTGGGTTTTATTTATGTATTATCCATTAAATGGTTTTGTTTTTGTCATGCTATCTTGCACATCCTAGTGGAACTGAGCAGTACTATGGAACAGCAGCATGTGAAAATTGGGTTAGTTTAGCGCAATTATGTTATACCACGCAAGCTCACCTCATGTAAATATGATTTGACAGAAGATTTGAAGTACCTCCTGAAATGAGAATGACTGACCACTGCAGTGTTCTTGTTTTTCACGCAAACTTGACATCGTACAAGTAAATTATCAAACTTTCATTCTGTTCTGCATCTCTCAACTTGCTACAGAGTGAGTTGGACCATCTTTACTTTTTTCCATTCAGCCGAACTTGAAGGGATGAAGTTGAATTGTTAATGTCTGTTTTTAGCTAGCTTTTGCAGCTACTGTAACATCAAAGATGAAACGTGATGATAAATAAAAGAGCGTCTTTTTTTGATATGGAGAGAGTTTCTCTTTGGTTTTGTTTTATGATGATGAGGGGACGGGACTGGGCTCACAGACCAAACCTAGAGATTAAGGACCATCAAACGCATGCAGCAGTGTGCCGTGGGACATAAAAGAAAGAAAAAGCAAGACGGAGGCAGGGAGATGTCTCACCCTCCCCTGCTGCCCACAAGCTTGATCGGAGTTTTCTGCTTGAGAAATGACTCAAATTTACCATTCCGGCATGCATGCGATTTTTCAACAACACAAAAAAAAAGACAAGAAACCTTATAGTTCCCCGGTGCAGCTGCTAGCTAAAAGCTTTCATTAATTAAGACATTTCTTTTCCCTCTTCATTTACTTAATTAGAAAATGTGCTTGAATGTTTATTATTCTTTCTTCTTTTCCCTCCAAATTTCCTTCCATTTCTCTGACACTTTAATTGTCCTCTCAGTGAAAGTAGAAGACAGGATCTGGACCTTAAAAATATCAGAGCTAATGTTGTGTGTGTTGGGAGCTCAGGGAGCTAACATAGACTCCAGAGGGAGGGTGTGCGTGCGTGTGGTGAACAAATGGCAAGGCTACTGGGAGACAGGCTGTGCGGAGCCCAACATCTAATAAACTCTTGAGCTAAAGAGAAAAGACCAGTTTGGTTCCTAATTCTTTAATCATATTTGATTAATGGTTCTCCAGCAGAGAGGAGTCATTTTTGCATTTAAAAGCTATACAATAATTAGTTCCTCTGAGGTTGAGGTTGGAAATTCTCTTTACTCATTTCCAGCAAGCAGAAGCATGTCATATGGATGAAAGTTTTGTACAAGTAAGAGGGCTCCCCAAAATTAGGCAAAATTAGCCTTTGAAGACATTCAGTAGCCTTTGGAGTATGTCTGAATTCCTAATTGCAGCAGAGTCACTGGAAGATGAGAGGAGAGACTGAGCGTGTGTGCATGTGCAGGCGTGCATGCATAGGCCCACTTGCATGCTTTATGTGTGTCTGCCCTAGATATCTTGAGCATGGTGCTAAATCTAAGGGCTAATATCCTGTGGTGGTTTGCCCCTCCAGAAAGGTGCAGACACCTCAGCTATACTTGAAAAGGAGCTGTGATTAAACCTCTCTGAACTTATCCTGCTTTGGTTGAATCGCTGAGTGGTTTTCCTCAAGTGAAAAAGCACAAAATTTATTATGTAATCAAATAAAATAACCCAGCCCCGGTGTTTCTATA
>JAVQJX010019842.1:0-11840 GCA_036025115.1 Ambassis agassizii | reverse complement strand
ATTATATCTTAACTTTAACACAATACAAACCCTACAAGGAACACTCAAATTTTGCCAACTTGTTTTTTGGAAGCATCCAAAAAACAACATATTCAAAAGCAGACTTTTATTTTGAAAATGAGATTAGCATTGCCCCTGAAATAAATCTGTTTTTTTCTGTAAACAAAAGGGTGCCAGGGACAAACAACAGCATAAGATAATGTAAGTGCAGGATAAATGTTATAATGTGATCAAATGAGATGCTACATCCACTCATCGTAACACTCGCCCCTTGGCTGCCCACTCACACAGCCCCTGTGGATATTGTCAGTGTCTCTGTCACCAGTTGTATGCCCCCATAAATGTGTGTGCATAAGTGAAAACAGGCACACACACACACACACACACACATTATGGATGGCAGGGAAAATGTGGAGAGAGTCATCCTGTCCACCATCACCGCGGGGCTTCTGGAAGAGTGGACACCAATTACAGCCAACCAGACCGAGCCAAACACTGCTTCAGTCCACCAACCGCCCCTCCATCCGGCCGCCGCAACCCCCGACACCCCTTTTTCTCTCTCCCCGCCTGGCTCTGTTGCATTCCCTTTGGTCATAGCTGTACGATGGCCAGCCATGTGTTACAAATGGGATAAACTGCAGTGGTTGGGTGATGTGCGTGTGGGTGGATGCGAGTGGGTAGCCATGGCAGCCAGCAGCCAGGCCACGAGAGAGCGAGGGATGGATAGAGAGAAGGAGGGAAGGGGGGGTTGGGGTTGTGGGTGTGAGAGGAAAATGGGTGCGATTTCAATGTGTGTGTAAGAGCGTGTACGTGCAAGTAGACGTTTGACAGCTCAGAAAATATGACTGCAGAATAAACAGCAGTCGTACAAACCTACACAGGAATAGAGAGCAAAGCTGTTCTCTGATGCACCTCAAGTGCTCATCAGCTCTGTTTGTTTATCCACAAGGTCTCATTTATTCCCATGGTCCCGGCACACTTGGCAGGTGGAGGGGGTGAAAATGACTGGTACTGGTGCAGCACTGCCAGTCCCTGCCTTGGAAGCACATGGCAGATCGGCAGGCGCGTTGGGCCACCATATTGACCTGGCACTGACTGACACATGTCGGGAGAGGGAGGTGTGAAGAAGAGGGGAGGAGAGGTCACCGTTTCGCTCGTCTCGTCAAGTGCTCCTCACGGTCCCCGTGTTGGATGGACGGGAAACATCTGCTGCAGTGCCCCCGCCCAACCTGAACTCCGCCCCGCCCTCCCTCCCCGCTTCCCACTTCTCCTGAGGGCAAAGCCAGCTTGAATGCCTTCCACCGCCTGTGCAAACCTGGAACTGAGAAAACAACCAACCTGCGACGATTCAGTGACAAACAGCTATGACCACACAAATGATTGATGTGCAGACAATTAAAGTCATGTCTGATGTGTTAAAAAATGATGTTTATGATGCAAGACAGGGGCTGTAAGCTAGTGTAACCTTCAAATGGAGCCACTCAAGCGCAGTAGCTGTCTGATGAGATCTTGATCTGAATCCATTTGGATCTTTCAACATGTTGTTGTGATTAACGATCCCTCCCCAGACACCTTCCCAGCTTTATGCAGGGACTCCATCAAACAATTGGACTGGAATGCTGGAATAGTGTAAACCAGGAGGATTGATCTGCATCGAGGCCATGACGGCCTGCTCGTTTGTTGTAAAAACTGTGGATGCAGAGCTCTAATTAAGTCATTCATCAAGCTGGAACTGATGATATGCAGAAAAAAATGTCCAATTGAAGCAAAAAAAGCTCTTTATGTCAAAATAGTGATTTAACTATACATTCCATTAAAATGCATGCTTACACTATATGCACCCCGGTGCCTAATTGTGTTCTTAAATCAGAGTCTCACACATTTACATTTGCCATTCATCTGACAACCTTACATGTTAAGTGGGCAGGTAGGGAGTTGAGGATCTTACTTTGTAACTATTTGGACAAGCCAAATGGGCCCTGAGTGGCTACATGTTTTATGTTGTGAGGATCAGGCCTGGATTATAGGTTCAAATGAGAGCTTCAGAGCTGATGTATGCAAACTGAGAGTGCACGAGTTTATTGAAAGCAGTGAAGCTCATCTGTCTTGTTAGTTAGCTTTTTCACCATGCTAGCAGTTCAGGAGACGGACCCTGATGGTGTTTGTGGTACTTTTTCATATACTCATATATTAACATGGGTGTGGTGTGCGGTGTGTATGCATGACAAATGTATAGGAGTGAAAATGTAATTTAATGCATGTAGAAAATTTAGCCAGTACAATGGTAAATAAAATAGAATAACATAACAGCACATAGTAGCTTTCAACTTTAATATCATACATTAAACTGTTTTAATCTGTTTTTTTATATACATTTTCCATCTTTATGGATTAATATATAGTGTGCATTACTTGTTGGGGATTAATAAACATTTAAATTAATTTGAACTTTTGTTCCATAATCTTAGCCCTCACCAGTACAAATGTAAAGTACACACAGTCATAGTCTTGTCACCCCAGGTGTCACTAGCAGTTGACCTATTCTGTCCTTTCTGAATGATGACACACCATGACATTTATAATCCCTTGACTTTTCCTCCAGCATGACCACAAGGACTCCATTCCTGCAGAAACCTCTCTGTTGAATATATTCCATAAAGCACAGACAGCAGACTCCAATGAGTAATTTTAGTAGCCTGACATATAAGTGCTAAGTTTGTGTCAAGATCTCTGCCTCTGTTTTAAATCCATTGTGATTCATGGTGCACAGAAATACACACAAAACAACATGCACCTTTATTAACATAAGAGCTTTTCCTTAAGCAACATCTATTACCATTTAGGTCCTCCTCCTCCTCCGCCTCTCTCTCTCTCCTCATCTAAAGCTCTTTTATATTTATGATGCTGATGATGACTTTTACTGGTAATCTGTTATACTTCCCACAGTTTATGACTATGTGTTTTGCTGATGTAGGTGTCTTAACAATTTACGAGGGGATGCACAAATGACTGCTGAAGAGCTCTGCCACACACTGAGGTGACACTTCCAAAAATTTTCATTAAGTGCACCTATGACACTTTTTTGGGAGGTTGAAGTAATATTACAGCAGAAATGTTTGTGTGAATGTGAAAGAAAGTTGTGAAGAAAATGTGCTCAAACTCAAGTCAAAGTTACTTTCAAAATAAAATTTTAAAATAAAATTTTTTAACATTCGTTTCAGGATGCATGTTTGGACTTTGCATGAAAGCTGTCGTCACTTCTATTATTCTAATCTATTCTAATCTTATAAGGTTCTATTCAGGTGAATAAATTGTGTCGACGTTCTACAAAACCTCTCCAAAAACAAAACAAACCTGGGAGCTCATGTTGTACTAGGCTTTATTGCTGTAGATCTATGTAACCACTATGGTTTTCTACAATACCAAGCACTACAAATTACAGACATACACTAATAATCTAGAGAAAGACATAAAAGACGATGTACTATATATTATTAAGACCTCTGTCTGATACAAAATACAGCTCTTGCTATGGGGCATCTACTTGACTGACCACTGTGATGGCTCTTGTTCTAACTCTAACCTCTTGATCAGACCGCAGCCTTGATGCTAGCCTTAGGCCACGCTCACTGATGTGCTATGTTTTATTGAAGCAGCTGCCAATGCAGGGTACTGTCATCGGAGGCTTCTAGATTCACGTTAGCAGGAAAAAAAACACAGTCTAGCAGCACCTCCATTTTCTGCCCTTTTCATCTGGAAAATTCAGAAAAGAGAGAAAATGAAAATCACTTTGCATCTTTACTCGGCTTCTATTTAGCTGTGAAATAGTGAGCCAAATCAGCCTTTATACTAATTGGTAAATGACAAATTAGACTTTGCCAATACTTAATTGAAATGCTGGGCTAAATGTGCCCACGCAGTTGCAGCCGCGCTGTTGTGAGAGTAATTACTAAAACTAGTCCGCAAAAGTAAAGAGGGGGGAATAATTATCATTTGTCTTCATTGCTGGAGTTGTGGGGGATGTTGCTCTTGGGGTCAAATTATTTCATACCGGCCGTCCATGTATTTAAAAAGGAGAGTGTTACGCTGAATACTGATGAATAGTTGTTTTTTTTTATCTTATTTTTCCAGCCAGTATTTAAACTATTATAATATTATTTGACTTTTGACTTTTCAAACAAGGACACTTGTTCATTATGACTGTGGCCTCAGAGGGATCCATGCTTTCAGAAACGAAGCTGAAGCTTGACGTATTTTATCCTTTTTTATGCTTCATATTTTGTCCACAGATTGTCAGGTTCCATCTTGTTGACAGTACAGGTGCGGTCTAATTTCATCTTCTTTTTTTTTTTTTGTAAATACTGTATTTCTTTAGACTATTGCAATGCCAGGAAATCTTTTTTTCTCTTGACCTGACAGCTAGTGAAAACAAATCAGCCCAGAATCAATAGATTGACATCAGAACACACAACAGACATTCATAGCTTTGTTCATATCTGCTCCATTCTACTGCTACTCAACACAGTTGCTACTGCTATTCTATCTTCACCTATTCACACTTCTTTTGCCTCCAGTGTCAGAACATAGCTTCAAGGTCTGCGATTCTGTTCCAAAGTTCCAAATGAAATTGAAACAGCCTCTTGTGCGCATAGATTATAGATGCTCTGAACTTTAAAAAAAGAAAAAATATAATTTGTCCTTTATTTCTCTTTGTGCTTCCCAGAACATATAATAAATCTCGGGATGATAAAACTCGGCATACTAATCTAGTCTATTTCCATCTTCCACTTGAGAACTAAAAGGATTTTGAGCCACAGATAATGTTCCTTTCTATCTCCACTGTTCATCCCTAACCTTTTGTGTTTCTCACAAGCCACTTCACGACAAAAAAACCCCACAACAAAACACTACTGTCTCTAAGTGCAGCCCCTTGTAGTATTTAATTGTAAAAATACAGCTTAAAATCAGTCAAAATAAGCTTAATTTATTTTTCTTTTGCTCATGTTTTTGTTTGGCCACTACAAGGTCGTTCTTTGTGTTGTTGTTGTTTTTTTGTAGCTCATTGTGTTCACCTCTCCATTCCAGTGACCCTGACCTCACTGTTCATGTAGTTGAAGAACAAGAGTTTTAGAAAGCAGCTCTGTCTCATTTGGACAAGGCTGGGCGGCCATTTTCAGATGCTAAGCTTACATGACTAAAGCAGCCAGTCCTGAACCAGGAGAACTTTAAAAAACAAACAGCGGGTGTAAATGTTGCATCTGGTAGATAAACAGCAGGAAGGTGACCGGATGTCAGTCATGAGCGAACTCCAACAATCAGATCGACAACAGAGTCACAACAAAACCATGAGATCTAGAAAGTAACACCTTGGTTTGCATGCTGTTAGATGATTTTAACAGAACCTCTAAAACTGCTAAAACGTCCTCAAAGGACGCTCAGTGGTGTGAATGGTCCGACCCCTTGTTAAAATGTTCATAGACGTAAACATCTCACTCTTCTGTTCATGAAGCAGTCCAGCAAATATAAAATCTACAGCATCTTTGAACGTCTGTGAAGAATTAATGCCGTTTATGATGTGTGCTTGATGCTGGTCTTATGGTAGAAGAAAGGAATCCTTCTGTCACTGACCTTTTCCAGTGACTGTCTCCTGTATCTAGGGATTCTGTCACTGTCACTTTTGCTCCCAACAGACTAGACTCACATTATCTACTGTAGGCCTGTTTGATGTCTTTGTTACTTGAGTGATGATGTTTTTGGGGCAATTTGCTGTAATGACTGACCACTGTTGTTATCGTTTTCCCTTTTTGAGCAGACATCGTTTTTCAGATCGGCTTTAATCTTTAATGTGTAAACACATCTAGAGAAAGTAAGTGCTGCAACTGTACAGGTTTATAGCTAAATGTTGTTGTTTTTTGCCATGAGAACACAGTCATAGTGAGAAATGTGTGCATTTTCTTTAGAACTAATGATGGTGATGAAAGTGGAGCATGAACCTGAGTCATAGTTATGAGTCATAATTGTTATTGTTCTCTTATTAGATCCAGCTTCATTTGCCACCGATTATATATTGTTGGCTCTATTTGGGAGACATTATAGTTAGAGACTATAAAGGGTGCTACAAATCCAAATACTGCTTCATACAGAGACAAAAACTACAAATCGTGGTACTGTGGAAGTTTCAAAGATATGGACAGACAGATAGATAGATAGATTAAAACCACTTAAGATCAGCACCAGATGTGAAAGATGGTGGCCTCAAAACTAATTTCGATCTGACATTTTTTATGGATTAAAGTGACTATGTTAGAACAGACATAAGGACACAATGTGGGTGTCATTGACTCCCATTACCCATAAACAGGACTGTCTCATTTGTTGTTTGTGATCCCAGGTGCAAGAAACGTTTGACTGCGTCTCTGCACAAACAGCCAACACATAAATTCACTTAAACACATGGCCTGACATCCTCGATCACATTCCCAACTACTCATGTTCACTTGTGTCATTTAACACAATCAAGGCAGGCCATCTGACATTAGCTCAACCACCCACAGAGGATGTGCACAGCAAAGGTTTTGGTTCTCCACTTCCTCCCAACACCACTGCAGGTGTTCCTGCTGGTATGCCAATAATCTGGGTGTACAGAACGCACATGGTGAAATGATCCTCTTTCATTAATGCGTCCATGTTATTTCAATTTTTCCTCCATAAAAAAGAGGTTATATAGGAATAATTATTGGGGCAAATAGTTCTGCCGATCTACAAGGAAATAATTGGCTTCTAGCTGCAGAGAGAGATTTCCTTGGCTGCCTGAACACAGAGACAGCTCTGGAGTCGCTTGGCGTGCTTACAGCATTAGCAGGGGACCGGCAGTGTGCAGAGGCCCCAATGACAGGGAGAAATAATTATGAACGGAAGCAATGTTCAAGCCAAGAAGCCAATTTGTAAATGTCTCTTGGTTGCTGCTGTTGTGTGTGTGTGTGTGTGTGTCTGTCTGTGTGCTCTCATGAGTGTGTCTGTTTATATGTAAATGCATTTTGTGTAGCGAGGCGATTTATGTACATGAGTGTGTGTCCGTGTGTTTATTAGTGACCACTGTTAAAGCAGATGCTGTGATGGACTCCCCACTCGTCACACAGCCTTTCTGTGACCTTCAGTCACTGAGCTGTGAACACCAAAGACACCATGCTGAATTTGACACATTGCATGGCAAACATTTACCTGACAAAAAAAAAAAAAAAAAAAAAAAAAAAAAAGTATAATAATAATGAAGTGCTGGAAAGCCTCTGTGGGCACGAGGCTGTTTTCTATAAGCTATGTGATGCATAGTGATTACCACTGAGCTGCAGTTTTAGGTCAGGAGAGGAAATGTTTTCAGGAAGCAATTAAGCATTCTTACAGTGGAGTTTTTGGGCCATTATAAGTTGAGTTCAGGTACTTGCACCAGAAATCAGAATTTGCAGTATTCTGACTTCAACAGTCCAAAGAATTATTCACCATTTTTCATTTTTGAACTTATATAAAATTAAAGTTAAATCTAGAATCAAACTCCTTAATTATAATTCTGATTTATTTGTTTTTTTTTTTTTTGACAAATTGTAAAATTTCTTTTGAATTTTTGTTTCATTTGCTGTGCCTAACTCTCTTTTGTAAATCCAATTAGGCAACATAATTAGGTTTGAAGTAGTCCTGACTTTTTGTGGAAGCACAGCTAGCATGCTAAACAATGTCTAGTCAGAGCTTGCAGCTTGACTTGACCCCCACCCCCCACCCCCACACCCCCTCTCTGTGGGTCTACTTTTAGTCAGAGGCTTCTCTCTTTTTCTTTCCAGCCTCAGGGCTCCCCTTGCCAGACTTGTAGGTGTCACCTGGTATGGTAGACGGAGCCCCCCTTCCCCCCTTGTCCCCGCACCTGTCACTCCTACCAGAGTGTCCTCTCACTCTGGCCATAAGCGCCATCAGGGATCATCTTCTATGACAAGAGGGCTGCATAGAGGCAGGTAGTCATATATCTTGGCGAGTGATCAAACACCTGTGTGGGTTTCTCTCTCTCTTTTAAAACAAAAGCAGCACTTTTCCTTTCATGTAGTTGCAGTCAAAAGTTTCTATTTTATGGTGGAGCGTGCGTGGGGTATGGGGGAAATGTGGCTGTGGGGTGGAGGGGTGAGAGCTGGGGAGAAAATGAATATGTATGTGCATATTTATCCGGAAAATGATTACTTGCTGGAGCATTCATTAATCGTTTTTTCATAATTCATTCTGTGCATATTCTCCTTTTTTATTGAATTTAAACAAACCCATTAACGGGGATTAACTTCCCTGAATGAGACTTTGGTTCTCTTCCCAATTGCTTCCAAAAAGGGCCCCTTGTTCCGTCAAGTGGAATTACTTGTGAGCGTCTACAATCTCCTCGGAAAAGAATTATGGAACACAAGGGTGTGCTGCACCGGCCCTCCTTCCTCATTTTTGCCACTCTCCCTCAAGTCAATTTATAATCAGTTTTCAAAGGATATATCCCCTTATTGTTCACTTTTTTTCAGCAGATGGGAGTGTAGAAAGTCTTTTTTCAGTAATGAGAGCATTATTGCTTGTTGTTTTTAATAGGTGGTAATTTATGTTTGACCATCATCACCATCTCTCCCATGGTTGTTGTCAAGTTGTTTTCCTGGCCTTTGTTGCTGCTTATTACACGGCACTAATTATAGCCTGAGGAGAATCACTTTCCTGGACCCTGACCTCTTACTTCTACTTAAGGCCATGGTGAGGATAAAAAAGGGAAATGAATGAAAAGAAGAGTATAGAGAGCTTTGTAGTTGATTAACCATAAGGCATACATTAATGATAATTGGATGAGAGGATATGAAAGGAGCCGGGAGCAAGAAAAAACTTTTCTTATTTCGAAAGATTCTGTTCATCACTGCTCTTTTTTCCTCCTCTGAAGAGCCAACAAAGAATGCCATCAAGTCTGCATGGAGGATGTGACTACTGTACCTTAGGGGGGCAACACAGAAAGGCAGCATTGTATCCCACTGTGTAATGCTGCCCCAGATCTGTAATTACAGCACACATTGCTTATTACAGCGTATAGGTCAATTCACTGATATTTCAAGTTACATTTAAAAAATGTATTTTTTATGACACAATAATGCGCATCTAGCCTGGAACCAGAAACCAGTAAGAGGAAGAGATACGTCGCCCAAAGAGTAAACATGGCCGCCGGCATTAGCGGTAAGGGGGACGAGTCTCAGAGCTGTGTTGCGACAAAGACGTCAGCTGCATAAACGTACACATACAGAACATGCAGTCATGGCTTCAAAGTGTTTACCCATTGTGTACCAGATGAGATTTACTTGCCCTGTTGGCACAGCTTGAGAACAACATGTAAATGATGCCAGCCAAGCCAATTAGCTTTGATTCAGATACGAGACAGGAGGCCAAATATCAGACAGGGTAGACTGGTGTCGCTACATCATGCTTTCCTAATCAAATAAATAGAAGAATACACTGGCTAGGTAGCAAACAAATGGCTTTAAGAGAATTAATAATATATGCTACATATAGGTGACATGGATAAGATCTGTATGCAGCCGTTTTCCATCTCTCTCCAACACCACCCCCCCTCTCTGGAGCCCTTTGGTGGGAAAAAAAAGCCAAATGATCACGCTTCTCTGAGCACCATCTGGCAGCTCATACTCTTATAGCACCCATCACATCTCTCACTTTTCTGCCAAGCCACACCACTACAGTAGTACACTTAACCCTTTACTTCATGACATGGAAGTCAATGGGAGCCACTCAAAATAAGAGCTCCTTTTTAATGATTTGACCTTGACTACTTGGGTCACCAATTGGCAGCAGAACCATCAAAGGTCATGTGTGTTTTTTTAAAGGCCAAATATTTTGGCCTTGAATTATTTGGCATTCATCATTAATGTGCAATTTATCACTGAAGGTTCCTGTGACACTTTCATTTTTGGCTATATGTGTGTTAAATGTGTTGACAGCCATTTTCCACCAGCACTTGTTGTTCTATTTGTGTTATGTGAAAGGTTCTAACAAGCCTATTGGTGGATGTGTGCTGTCACTCTGTCACACTTTACACTATTCTTTACATTTTCACTACAATGAGAAACCTAAAAATGATCAACAGAAATAGCCTCAAACAGATTCTGCTTTTTGATAATATCCACCTCAGGTCCAACAGGGAGTGTTTGAGAAGCAGAATCCCGCCTGTTTAGAGTACAAGAACAAAGAAACAACTCTCTGAACCTCTCATCACCCATGATTGAAATCTCATCTGTGCATGGAGTTTTAGTTTGAAACTCATCAGGACTGGAGCTGCTATAGTCAAGTATGGCAGCTGCACCTGGTGAAACTGAAAGGTATCAACATGGCACAATGGACAGTGTATGCAAATCTGAATGCAAGACCAATGCTGTACTATGCAGGAAGCTTCTGTTTGATCCTTACACTGAATGCATTGCTTAGATTAGTTAGAATGCAGTGTTGGTAATGAGTGATCACAGCATAGACAGTATAGTGAAAATGAGTACAGTACTGCAAACCAAAGACATTAATTTCTAACATCTTGCATATTTCATCTGATCATACATCACGTGGGGGATGTGACTTTCTGTTGTTAACAGGTTGTCACAGGATATTTACATCACCCCATCAAGTGACCTACAAACTGCAGAAAAAAAAAAAAAGATGAGAGGCGGTGGTGCGTTTCTGGTCTGGAGATTGACTTGATTTTCACTGCATATTGTATCAGTCAAAATGCGAAACTTGATAATGTATTTTCCGCAGATGCCAAAAAGCAATTGGAACAAGGCTGAAATGGATTGTGTTATAGCAGATAAGATAATAATTCTGTGGCAACGTGGCATTCAAATATTTATGTAACATTGTGTATTAAACAGTTTGACATAGTGCTGGGTGAATGTAGAGTTCATTCCATAACGACCAACAGTATTGTATGGGTCACATTTTATCAGTGTCCTTATTTTTTTCATATTGGTTTTAATGGAAGTCAGAGTGCAGCGTCTTTCATCTCGTCACTTTTAAATCCACCTTGAAATTAAAATTTTTACTTCTGTCACTCTGTTTGATGCATTGGCCTTTGACCACTTTTGACTTTTTTCTTCTCCACCCCTAATCTCATTTTGCATCTTTCTGGCTTTTTCAGATAGCGAGCACATGGTGCCATAGCCTCGGGCAGAAAAAATGATTTCACATATTCTGTCACTATGTACAGAAACAAGCAGTTTTTAATGAAATCTGTGTGTCATCAAAGTTACACAACTCTTTGTTACTGTCTGAGTGTAAACTGTTGTGAATTGGTTAAATGTCTAAAATGTCCAGCTCTTAGGGACAGTTCTATTCTGCCGGGCACACTTTCTATTCCAACTGCTGCTCGCAGGAAATCAGGAGAAGAAATATGAAAATAATGAAAGTGCTTTCTGACACAGACTTTGGCTCTTGGAGAGGAATTTACTCGGCTGACAGGTGGAAGGTGAGTAAGCAAAATGTGGAGGAATGAGAGATGGAAAAGGGTGTAGATATGAAGGAGCAGAAAGGGAGTGACGAGTGAGCAAGAGGAAATGAAGAGAGAGAGAGAAATAATGAACATTTCCTCCTGCTTTGGTGGAACCGACACAAGAGACCTCCATCCTTTGTAGTGGTGAAAGAAAAGACTGCTAACACATCACAGATCAGTCTGGTGCTTCAAGCTAAGTGTCAGCATGCTAACTTCATGGCGGTGATATACATGACTGTATGTAATTAGTCTGTCAGCTACATTACTGCAGCTTGCTTATTTACTACTTAACGAGCTAAGC
>JAVQJX010019786.1:0-11756 GCA_036025115.1 Ambassis agassizii | reverse complement strand
CCTAACTATTGCAATGCTAAACACAAAGTGATATATCCCGATATATCAGAGGACATGGTGACATATCACGGTGTAAATATGTCACAATAAGAGCATGACCTTATAGCAACACTATAAATATTGTGACTACTGGAAAGTATTGATTGCTTATTTGATGGAACTTTTTTTTTAGAGGTTATTGATTGGCAGTGATTGATCTTTACGCTGTTCCTGTGATAAACAGGAACACCTTACAACACACCGATAGGGTCACCCCTCCATTAGCTACTCGTTTGTTGGGCAACAAAAGTTGCTTCTGGCTGTTTTAACTCGAATTTGCCCGCGATAAGACGTTAAGATGAGGCAGTGTGTGTCGTATGGGTGTGCCGACAGCAGATGTGGACTGTGTTTATGTCCTCTCACCAGCAGATGTGGAAACTTTAACCCCCCCCCCCCCTCCCCCCTCCTCCCTCCTGCTTCTTTCCGGGCCTTCCTCTCGCTCACCTTTGATAACGTTGCTGTAAATCGTGGCTCTGAAGTCCTGTCTCGCTCGCTGGTCGAAGTCCTGGCCGTGGATGATCCGCATTTGTTTGAGGAAAGTCGACTTGCCGCTCTCGCCGGCGCCGAGCAGCAGGATCTTCACCAGCCGCTTCACGTACGTTTTCTCCCGGGACAGACATCTGTCGATCTCTTTGGACTTCCGCAGCTGCTCCACCTCGCCGTTGTTGAGCAGGCAGACGGGCAGACAAACTTTTAACACGGACCTGGTCGGCAGGAAATCCGCCATGTTCGCTCAAACTTCATCGATGCTAATTTGATGCGCGTTCGCGGGGCGCAGGCACGAGACCAAGCCCCTTCCCTAAACTCAGGAAGTGCCGCTGCACGCGCGCGCACACACACACACTAACACAAAACAACACTCACATATTGTGTTAAAAAAATACAACTACGGTTTGTTTACTGATCTAAACGAATTGAAAGTTTAATCTGTGTCCGTATATGGACATTTAAACGAATAATTTTAACACTTTAAACGGTTAAACAAACTAAAAATAATAATAAAATAAATCTGAACACACACTGGGAGGTGAGCAGTGAGGACACGTCGCCCTCTGCTGGTCCGGTCTGGTAACACATTTCCCTGTTATAAAAATGCTGCGCTCTGATTGGCTGATTCCCGTCTATATTTCTCTATGTTGCATTCACGGCTGTGGGAAATGTGGGGGTGTATGCTTAAAGCGTCCCGAAACGCATAAATAAAACAGGAAATAAACAGAAAAAAATAACTTGATTTTGACAGGGAATCATAGCTCTGTTTATATTTTGGATTTTTATTAATAAATCATGTGGAATTGTTTGGTTTGTATGACAAGTATTCTTTTATTACTCAAAATTAATACTTTCTGGACATTGATTGGCTGCGTGTTTGTTGTTAAGTGTCACGTGTGTAATCGACCGATATGAATCACCTTGAATGTAAGAAAAAAATGAGAATATAACATCAGTCTAATCATTTTTTCGTTTTTGTTGTCAGAGCTCACTGGGGGCATTTGAAGGCAGCATCAGCATCGATCTTCAGTCTGAAGCATCCCCACACGACACACACACACACACACAGGGCTCACAGGCGCGACAGCTCTGTGTTAGTCTGTAAAGGTGTGTATCTGTGAGAGAGAGAGTGTGTGTGAGAGAGAGAGAGAGACAACAACAACAACATGACCATCAGAAACATACTCCAGGATAATGGACAGAGGTTCCGACCGCGGATGGCGTGTCTCAAGAAGGTAGGATGATGTGAATCTCTGCACACCTGCACCAAAACCCGGGTCACTTGTTGTGTATTGTTTGTGTTTATTGTGTCGATTTGTGAATGACAGGTGTGTTATAGCCACCATTTGGACTGATGGTGATGTTTTATCAGGTGTCTTTGTGCAGGTTTGTTCCACAGTGATAAGGTCACTCTGTTTAATGAGCATTAAGCCTGGATCAGTATCAGTGCCTCCATTTACATGTAGCAGGTTAATCCTGGCCTGTGTGTGTGTGTGTGTGTGTGTGTGTGTGTGTGTGTGTGTGTGTGTGTGTGTGTGTGTGTGTGTGTGTGTGTGCTCACAACAACAGCTATCAACACACACACACACACACAGACTGAATGAAGAGTCTGCAGGGGAATGTACGAGGGATTCTCTGCTCCACTGTGGTGCTGCTCAGAATGACTTCAAAGCACTTCAAACGGACACACACATCTGATTCTGTATAGATCAGATGATATGATAACTGTTTTGACAGTGACTCATCGTAACCTGGTGACCTCTGGCTTCCCTCATAAGCAGTTGTCACGGTAACCCCTCCTGACCTCCTTTCCTGTTTTTTTTTTGGTCTGCAGGCGGAGAAGGTGGTGCTGGAGATGCAGGACCCCACCAGCGGCGTCAAGTCTCAGCCCCAGAGGCTGGTTATCACCACCATACCGCACGCCATCAGCGGTAAAAACACACACACATACACACACACAGAGTCGTTGAGCAGCGGCTGGTTGAGTGATTGTGCCTGCATAGCATCACTGGAGGATACCAGAGCTCTGGGCTCAAACTCGAGAGCTACAGATTTCATCTCCATGACAACCCCCTCAAGTCTCAGAGTCAGGGAGAAAAGTAGGAGGTGAAGGAGGAGGAGGATGAAGCATACAAGAGGGAGCGAGTGAGTGTAGAGATGGAGGAAAACAGAGAGGGAACCCAGAAACTACGTCATCTGTACGAGTCCAGGCAGGAAATCAATGAAGCAGCGACAACAAAGGCTTTACTTTACTTCTCGTTTATTCCTTTTCCTGTCCTTACTTTCTCCATCTTTCCTTTACCTTCCCTTCCTCTTTCCTTTCCTTTCCTTTCACACTTCCTGTTCTGGCTGTGTTTCCTCTGACCTCATGTCTTTCTTCCTCAGGTGAGGACATCATTTCCTGGTTGGCAAACAGATTCCAAGTCGATGCACAAGGTGAGCACTGATTGTTAACAATCCTTTGATCATCTGAAGTCACTGGTTAAATGTCTTTATGTGTCACCCTCAGAGGCGAGGAGTTTTGGCTCCATGCTGCTGGCGTTGGGATACATCTACGCTCTGCAGGACCACAAACGTTTGGTGATCAAACCTGATGGTTCTCTTTACCGTTTCCAGGTAAACATGGCGGAGCAGAGCGGCAACACATTCATGGCTTCATTCTCTAATTCATGCGTTTCCATTGTTGTTTCCAGACACCATATTTCTGGCCCACACAGCAGTGGCCCGTGGAGGACACAGATTACGGTGAGTGTGGGACGTGTGATGATTTATCCCGTCATCAGCAACACGTTAACACTGCTGTTTGTTCCGTATCTGAAGCGATCTACCTGGCCAAGAAGAACATACGCAAGAAAGGAATCCTGGAGCTGCACGAGCAGGTGGGACCAAGTTGCAGAGAGGAAGGGAGTAATTCAGTTTGTCTGCTGGCGCTCACCGAGGTGTTATGTTTGTGCGTCCACAGGAGCAGTACAACCGTCTGCACAAGTGGATGAATCACAAGTGGGATTTCATAGTGATGCAAGCTAAAGAACAATACAGGTAGGTGTGTGAGAAACACTTCAGGTCGAAGGTGATAAAGGTGGTTACGGTTCTGCTTGTTGTTTTCAGAGCTGCGAAAGAGAGGAAGAAACCAGACCGGGTGGTTTTTGACTGTCAGGAGAGAGCTTATTGGGTGGTTCACAGACCTCCGGTGAGAGCACACACACACACACACACACACACACACACACACACACACACAGACACACACACACACACACACACACACACATTTTTATCACTTAAGAGGACGCGGTATTTCCCCACACAATTTGTGACCGTGTCCCCACAAGAGCAGTAAAACATGCACACATAAGGACAGTATGTCAACATCTGGACACTGTAACCATAACTACAGCGTAAATTAGCAGAGTTGATTTTTGTCCCCAGATGGACATTACGTCCTCACAATGTAGATAAAAATAGAAGTCCTCTGAAGATAAGTAAAACTAGGACACACACACTGAGTTTAGTTTATATAATTTTACACCAACTAAATTTTTAAAACTGTCACAATAATCACTACCAAGTCTTCACCTTGTGGCCCCAGAAGGACACAGTGTCCTCACATTGCTGCTCTAAATGAGACGTCCCCACACAGCACCAATCAGACTTGAGCTGCAAACCACAAGATGCAGGTTCACACAGATACAAGTGGTTTTTCCAGCAGAGACAGAGAAGTCTGAAAATAAATTGCATGCCACCTCTATACTTCCCAGGGTATCTCATTATCTCTACCCATGATGCCTCATTACCATTACATGTCCAGTCAGAGGAAAAGGGCACGGCTGATGAATATTTCACACTGCATAGGAGAATGCGGTGCGGCGGTTAGCACCTCGTGATTCACGTGTCGCGGACCGAAGACGCCCACCCACATACACACATACACAGTATAGTGATATAATACTTCCTGTAGTTCAAAATAGTGACGTTAACAGGGTGCATACATGCCATTGTAGCCCATTAGCTAGTTAGCCTAGCAGGAGCCGCCCTGCTTCTCTTTATCCAATAAACCTAAGTGACCACGTCAAGGGTTCCATATGTAAGAATAAAAATAAATTAATTACACCAACTGACTAAGCGTTCATCCTTTCAGGATGTTAAATTAACATTTATGATATAAATATAAATACAAACTTAATCAACGAGCCAGCTTTAAATGTTGCAAAGCTAACGCGTATAAATAACAATTGATTTTGTGTTTCATTTATTAGCAATAATGCTAAGGCTAGCCTCGTTGATGCTATGCTAAGCTAATTGTGGCTTTATTTTTGCTGACTGTCCTCGTCCTCTCGTCTCAGACAGGAAACGTGCGACACACCATCAGCTGATAATTAACATTATAAAACAGCCATCTGCTTTAATTAATGAGTCCTTTGCTAAACACACAGCGAGTAATTGTCTGTTGATGTGTGTGTGCAGCCGGGGACAGTGAGTGCCATGGACTATGGACTGGAACGAAGAATAGACCCTAATGCAGACGAGGTAACAGGTGAGTCTGACCTGTATGGATATAAATCCTGTCAATCAGCTTATATTCAGTAAGAGGCTTAATTCAGAAGCAGCTGCAGAATGTTTCCTGTCTGCTGTTTGTTTCAATGAATCTCTAATCTCTTTTCTTTTATCTTCTTCCCTTTTTCTCCTCTTCTTCTTCTTCTTCACTTCCTCTTCCTGTTTTCTCTTCTTCTTCTGCAGGATTTTCTGTGACTCTCTTTTTGTATCCAGACTTTTAAACTGGTTAAAGTTGCATTGTGGGTAATGTAGGCAGCAAGAAGAGAAAGTGTAACAATCCTCCTCTAAAAGAGAAAAGATTGATGTCATTTTTTAAATTGTTATATAATCTGCAGCAGAATATTTAATCCCTGTTTGTTCCTGCAGGCAAAAACACCAGATTACTACGAGAGAATCGTGAGTTTTTCTTTTATTTTTCGTCCTTTTCCTTCATCCTTTGTCCTTCCGTAACATCCTGACGTCTGTTTTGTTTCTGTAGATGATCTTCACTCAGCAGTCCATCATGAGACCCAGAGTGAAGTCGTCCGTGTCCATCGGAGCGTAAGGAAGACACACGTCCCTCACACTCCTGCTGCCTGTGTCAGTCTGCTCAGTTTTTCCTTCTTTTTCTTGCAGCCTGGTGAAGTATTGCACCACCTACTACACCCACGACCCCTTCCTCTCCAAGTGTCTGCCCAGTAACCCCTGGCTCACCGATGACTCCACATACTGGACCTTGAACATGCTCAAGTGAGACAGCAGAGGGTCAAACAGTCTACGATGTGTTCACTGACAGTCGTTTAAATTCGGTGATGTTTTTTTTTTTTTTCGTCAGTGTGGAAACACCAACTAAAATGCGGGTGGAGAGGTGGACCTTCAGCTTCGGGGAGCTGCTGGCAGACCCCAGAGGACGAGACGACTTCAGGCTCTTCCTGAAAAAAGAGTTCAGCAGTACGACTTTTGTTGTTGTTTACGTGGGAAGCCTTTGGACGCCATGTTGGTCGCTGATTTTCCTTTTTCTAAATATTCTTAGGTGAGAACTTGGCATTCTGGGAATGCTGCGAGGACCTGAAGTGGGGCACTGCGGCGACCATGAAAGAAAAAGCCGAGCACATCTACAAGTACTGTTTTAAATTCTGCGGCGTCGATGTCCGCATCAGTATTTGTGGCATCACGCTTTGCCTTTGTCTCCTCTCAGGACATTCCTGGCACGCGGAGCCCCACGATGGATCAATATTGATGGAAAGACGATGGAAATCACTGTGAAAGGTCTGAAACACCCGCACAGATACGTCCTGGACGCAGCCCAAACTCACATCTACATGCTCATGAAGAAGGTCAGTAAACGCACCACAGTGTGACTAAAATTCACAGAGGACAAAATAAAAACGTGTGTTTTTGCAGGACAAGTACGGTCGCTACTGTAAATCTCCTGTGTTTAAGGACATGATGAAGAAGGCCATCAGCCCCGAGGAGCACAAATTCACGTAAGAGGAGCTTTTATATCAAATTAAGTCTGACAGATCTCACCTCCTTTCACCTCCTTTTTCCTCCTAGTGATGCCCAGCTTGAGCAGAACGCCAAGAAGAGACGTCCCAGTCTCAGCCCCATCATCCTCCGGCAGCAGGAGCAGGAGCTGAAGGCCAAGATGGCCGCCAGCGCCCCCGTCGACATCACACAGGTCATGAGCAAACTGAGCCAGCAGGGCAAAGAGGGCAAGGAGGTGCCCCGTCGTCCTAGCAAATGAACACAGTAGATTTTAGAGCCACTGTTAAATACTGTACACAAGATTCAATAAATTAGAATAAAAATGTTTATCTATCTGATATTTAAGAGCTTTTTAGTGAGTAAATCACCTGTATTAAGTGTAAAAAGGGTTTGTGAGTGTACACACACATGCTTCATGCTGACTGCTGTTTCCATTTGTTGTGTGTCTGTTGTCATCATGTTGTGTGTGTTTCCATCAGCCAATAAAACATCCACAAAACCATCTCATGTTTCTGTTTGTCGTTTATTCGCCGCCTCGCTGTTTGTTTTCCACACCGTGGACTGTCTCCTGGTGTGTCCTCTGACTTGTGTCTCCTGCCCTTTGACCTCACAGCTGTGCCGCTTCACCACCCCCGTCCCCCACCTCGCCGTCTACTCCGGCATCACCGACTCCCCGCCTACCAATGCCTCACCCTCTCTCCCATTCCTGACTCACACCCCGGCCTGTCCGTCCCCCATCAGCGTGGCCCTGGACAGCACCTCGGCCTCGGAGCGCCGACTGGAGGTCAGCGAGGTCGAAGGTGAGAGGAACAACGACGGCCAGGTGGCAGCGATGGGGAACAAGTCCCGTGTGGCGCTGTCCCTGCGCCGCCTGCTGAAGCGTCGCTGCACCGCCTCAAACATGTTCGCCAGCTTATCACCGAAATGTCACTCAGGGGCCGGAACGAGCAGCCGCGTTCAGCCAATCAGCCCGGATGAACCCAGCCAGGCTCCGCCTAGACGGATTGGCAAGTAAGTGGCAGCCAAACCCACATACAACCCCTGTACAGTTTCAACATGGAGGTCTGACTGACTGTTGGAGGGACTGTTGAAGCTTCTGACACACTGTCTCAGACCGAGCTGAGAGTGAGGATGAACTGAAAGATATCTGGTGAAGTTAGCATGCTATCCAGCTAGCTGTAAGCTAAACCAGCAAACAATAGTTTTTCTGGAATGAAACACAACGATGAAGGTTTGTCTTTAGCTTAGCAAAGACGTCTTCCTGTGTTTCTGTGCAGTTTTTTTCAGATCAAAGTCGACATCCCTCCAGAGTGCCGGATCTACCCCATCGAGTCGGAGGACGAGGACGAGGAGAACAGGGCGGCCTCGCGAGCCAAAGAGATCATCTGCCCCTGGGAGAGCCTGAGTCCACAGAACGGGGCGGGCTAATCGGGTGCTAACACACAGATACCAAACACCTTACAGACGGACTCCTGCAGCTAAAAAGCTTCAGCGGACTGAAGTCCTTTAAAGGATCAAACTGTCTTTTGGCTTGAAAAGTTCATCAGAATCGGTTCATCCGTCTGATGGTCCGTCACGTCTGCACCTTTTCAGGCCAATGTGTTTGTTTTTGGTGGAGTGCTCCTTTAACCACAGCCTTATGGCCGGTTTAGTTTTCTGCTGTAGAAACGTAGCAAAGCCCAGCGGCAGCCTTACACAGCTGAGAGTTCTTTTTGTGATTCATGTTTACATCCTGGAGAGTGACGAGCCAAAAAAAGCCGACAGACACCTTCACACCCAGTAGAGAAGTGTTCTTAGACGCCTCAGCCTCTAACCTCGTACACGTTTTTTATGTATTTAGCTCTGCTGCTGTTTTGTGTAGCTGTTGTGCACTCTAAACGAGGTGTGTGTGTGTGTGTGAGGGGTCAGAATGTATTTTTATGTTTAAAAAAAAATACATATTTGTACATTTCATCGCTTGTGTCAAGTGCCTCAATAAAATTATTGTCTTTTGGGTGGACTGGCCCTTTAAATGTTTATTCTCCAGCCTCCATAAAGGCTTTAATGGCAGTGTCTAACCACTAGGTGGCATCAGAGATTAACAGGAGAAAGGTGAGGCTGCCTCACAGACACAAATTGGGCCACAAATTAACATATTACAATCTGTATGTTCTTGTCAACATCACAGAGAATTACAGCGCTGAGGTTACCGAGCTGAAGCCGGAGCTTTGATCTGTGTGTGTGTGTGTGTGTGTGTGATCGCTGTCTCACACACACCCACAGTGGGACATTCATGCGCAGTCCATTCACACATTAGCCTACCAAAGGAGGAGGGAATTTATGCAGCGTTCATCCGAGGTGTGCATATATTAAAATACATTTGTGTGCAGGCATCTTTTAATGAAGGCCTTGGAGTTTGGTGGTGTTACACCTGAATGAGCGGCTCACGCTCTCTGATGATCACATGACCTCTGAACATCTTGTTTATTTCCCTGCTGCTGCTGCTATTTGTTGTTTGTCTCCGGCTGCATTCTGTGGACAGAAAGGGGGACATTTTAACAGCTCTGAATGCTCCTGATGTTTTTTCGTTCACTCTCTAGTGAGTCTTTGAATGGCGGCTGTGTTGTGATTAAGTACAACAGAGAGTCAACAGAAATGTGTGTGTGGTCAATAAAGCTTTTTCAATTCAAACATATTTTACTGTGTGTGTGTGTGGGCTGATTTAAAGTAGGTGTGTGTGTTGGGGGGGTTAAAGGGTATCACAGGAATAGAAAGTAGTCCAAGTTTCAAGGTCATCTCTCCTCCTCTTCCTCTTCGACGGCGCTCGCTCGCGCTCCCCGGTTCACTTTACGAGGTGGGAGGTCGCTGGTAATTATCTGCTCTTGTCAAACCTAGGAGGCTCAGCGAGACTCCAGGTCACCTGCGATTCTGATTGAGGTCCTGGATGCTCACACACACACACACATGTGCATACATAGGGAAGCAGCAGGAGAGAGAGTGTTCAGCGTTTCATTACGCCCCTGATTTGGTCATTCATCATGTCACGGCGAGGTCACGCACAGCGGCCAACACATGTTTATGTCTGCGGAGACGTTGTGTTTGTGTTGGTGTGGCAGAGTTTCCTGGTTCCTGTGTGTGTTATAGGAGAGTAGATGAAGCTGATAGAAGATAGTTCTGCAGTTCCTCTTGTGGCCACTTGGGGCAGAATCCAAATTAGTCTCTGAAAGAAAGACACAGGCATGTGTTAAGGACTGTAGGTCAGAAAAATATGCTACATGTGGTCACATACATAAACATGGACGACAGGACAGCTCCAGGCTAAAGCATTTGTGTCGCCCCCTAGTGGCTGGCTGCATTATAGTAAGATGGGATATGGACCCAACAAAAAACAAAAAACATACAAATATATCTGGTTGTTTGTGGCTTGTTTTTGTCGCCCCCTGTGCTCCACTGTTTGCATTTAATAAGTTATTCTTAAAAAGCAGGAAGTAACATTTCGGTTATCAGCCAATAGAGAAGTTGCAAAAAGTGTGTGTTTTTGTGAGATCATCTTTCAATATATAAAATACTGCACAGACAATCCAACATGGCCATTAGTTTGTGTGGAGGCGGAGTCATGTCATCCATCTTTATATACAGTCTACAGTGTTCAGAGGGCTGCTTCCTGGTTAAAGAAAAGATGGCGTCCTGCTGTGTAAACACCTCGTCTCTGCCTGAGTTTTGACCAGAGTCTGACAGTCACACATACACAGATAAATATGCGCAGACATGCACGTGCATCGTACACGTATGCACACCCACGCATACAATCTTTGTCTCTTGAGAAATGGTATTAATACCTGGCAGGCTTTAGAATGTCAGCCAACCTCAAACAAGGTGCACAAAGACCCAATTTATTTACAGATCTGACGCGCCTCATGTCTTTCTGCTATTTTTGCTTTCAAAGTGAGTCTTTACAAAGCAGCAGCAGGAGGAGGAGGAGATGAAGATGACGACAGAAAGAATTGTAAAACGCTGAGAAAGGTGAAAAAAAGACATTTTTTCTGGGGGGGAAGAAACGTCCCCCCTAAATAATAATAAAAAAAAATGTCTGCCATCAATGAGTCACGCATCTGCATCCTGATGGACTTTATTTACACGTCTCTTTGTATTCACCTCCAGTCACACTCACACATTAGTCCCATCTCCAGAGCTGTTTACTCATTGAGTGAGTGATGATTGCCTGTTTAAACATCTGTCCTCACCAGTGTACACACACACACACACACACACACACACACACACACACACACACACACACACACTGCTGTATCACTCTGACGACGTGTTTTAAGACAAACCAGCTCAGCCAGGCTTTTATTTTGAATGCAGGTTAGGTGTGGTTGAGCCACTACTATGAAGCAAATGTGTAAAAACCAGAAGCAGCTGGATCTGAGACATGAAGCCAACACAAGCTTTAAAAACTGCAGTTCCATTCATGTCCACTTGAGGGCTGTCTCTGAAAGCGAGTCAGTGACTGCCCACCATGCCAAGATGGAAACAAAACAATGATCTGCAACAAACTACTCTGCTATTTTCATGTTGATGCAGCTCAAAAACCGCAGTTCCTTCACTGACCACTAGAGGCTCCAAAACAGAGTCAGTCCCCAGAGACATGTGTAGTGACAGACAGACCATCTAAGACCACAACTTCCTGTTTATCATTATAAGTACCCGCCCACTTCTTTGCCCATATTTGGACCAACCAGTCATTTAGGCAGACAATGAAACAGCCACAATAGACCAGCCTGAAAAGAGGAGGATCAGCTCGGCTGAAACTGGACGAGGAAATATTTTTAAATTCTTTTAAAACAGTAAAAAGTTCCCGGCTGTCGGTCCTGTCTGACCTGAGCTGTGCAGCTCAGTGCTCTCATCACTAAAACGTTTAGTTTCATCTCTCATCTCTTTGATGAATTCAGACGGCTCTCCACACACTGAAACAGCTGAATATTCCACTTTACTGCTACCACACAGCTGACCTCACAATCAGCAGGACGACTGATGAAGAGTTCTGGCTTCTGTCTTTTTTCTTTTTTAGCATAGTTTTGAATTCATGGTAAAGTTTAGTTGATTTTCCTGTCTGCTCACTTCCTGCTTCATGACATTATTCACATTCTTTTAAAGATGGCCGCCACTTCCATGTTTGTTGTCACGTTTTTCACATAAATGAATATAAATATAGTTTTTTA
>JAVQJX010019725.1:0-11238 GCA_036025115.1 Ambassis agassizii | reverse complement strand
GATATGTGGGTATATTCTATATGGTTCATGTAAAGAAATGAAAGCATTGTTTTTTAATGGTCATATAAGTCAATATAACAGTAAATAAATATAAGGAAGGTGACTTAAAAGATACTTTTTAATGACTTTTAAAACATAATGAAGGCAATGAGGATCAGTATATGCCAATTATTCAAATGTGCAGTTGAAACTGGTACAATATATGCAAAATGAACAACACCTGTGTAGTAACAACACAGCTGAAGTCATCATCTCCACTAATGGCATTATAATATAGTGGAAAAATTACACATTGTGCACTCTCTTATATTTTGTGGATAGTACTTGTAAATGCCATTATAAATGAGTAGTCTGTGTATGTGTTTAACATGTTAAAGTAAATTTCTTTTAGGATCTCAGGACATATTTATATGATCAAAATATTACAGGTTGACTGTACATCATTGCTGAGTCCACTAAAAACCTCCCTATGAGCACTCCTCAGCTGATAATAAACCTTAACTCAAAGCTATCATGGTTTACTCACATCAGAGATCCAGGCCTGCCACGCTCCTCCAGCAGGTGGAGTCCTTAAACTGCAGCCACAGTTCATCCAGACCAGGAAAGAAAATGTTTATTCTTATCGATTAAATGTTCATTGGCACTGCTATCACATTCACAAAAGATCACACTTTTATTGTTTTTTTCCCTTTGTTTTTTCCCTTTCCCTTTCAGGATCATTCAGAAATTCCTCCGTCACTTCTTCTGGTAATCTGCAGTCCCCTTTACAAGACGTCATCACATCACAGAACACAGTCCACATCTGCCTTCCACAAACATACTGGCAGTAAACACAAAAGGTTTCCTATCAGTATAAACCGTGAAGGGTTAATGCAGAGACAAAACTTTGGTCTCAGTTTGTCATAAAGACCAAATAAAGACTGAATACCAATCAGGACTAAAGGTAAACCTCACTGACTTTCTGATTGGCTGATTGGAATCATAAATATAACAGGAAGTTCAGCTTTTGTCTGTATGATGTCTTGTTATTGTCAGTTATTACTGTCAGAGGAATGTGGACACATTTCACTGATGGATGGACATATTATGGTGTCACACTGCTAATACCATACATTAGTGAATCCCTTATAGTGTCTTCCAGGTGATGATCATCGCATAAATGAAACTGATGATGTGTAATACGATGAACCAATCAAATCAATTAGATCATTAAAGCAGATAACATGCACATGTCTGTGTCTGTGGGAGAAAACCGGAGGAAAACCCACCTGGCACACAGGAAGAGGCCAGCTGACAGCTGCTGTTACTGACCTTCCTGTGAGGCACAGCGCTAACCTAATGCTGTCCACATGTCCTCCTGTTTCCACGTCTTCATCAGGGACACATGTCTTTAACCGGACAGCATATGTCCACGGAGCCTGCACACAAATGGAGTGATTTAGTTTGAACACTTGAACACAGAAGAACAAATGTGAGGAGCATGAAGAGCCTAATAACCCACCACATATGGCCTCATGGACTGCTGGTGCCTCCGTCTTGATGTGATGTGTGTGAGGAGCGTCCCAAAACCACCAGCAAAGAAGAGGTCAGGATGGGGATGCTCCACAATGGAAATCCTCACTGAGGGCCCATATATGGGTCCAGTGCCCTCTTGCAGCCCAAAACCGACTGAGGAAATTCCACATCATAAGAACATGACTGATGAGATGGCACATGTCCATATTCCCAACAACAGTCAGAACCCCAGACTCATCCCCAGCAATGAGCCAGTGGAAAAGATGCCCCACTGGTCTTTTCTGAGACACCAAGGACGGAGAACATTCAGGATCATGAGAGCCAACCTGAAAAAATGTACAACTCCAAGGTGCCAGTGACAGTCAAAATCCCACACTCATCCTCATACATGATAGCAATATCATCATTATGGTTAACGTTAGCCAGGCTTATCCAACATTAATGACTGTAAAAACATGGCTTAAAACGAATGACTAACTAAAAACCTTCTGCAGTACATTTCTTTCATTATAATTTCTTTCATTATACTGTTATTTGGTATTTAATGGGTCTTGTACTGTACATTTCCCGAATAAACCATCTACGGAAAGCACGAAGGACAAATGACCTGCAACGCCAGAGGCCTTAAAACGAGGAAGATGTGGCGCGGTGGACAAAGCGACGTCATCACCAGCAGCACAGCACCACCAATGCATGAAAACAGAGGGCGTACGACAGTTTGAAGACTTTCTTATATCATTTTCCCAACCATACGATGAGATTTAGAGGCGTTTGTTTTTGAAACGCAAAACATGCGCAAAATGTGTGTTGCTACTGCCGGAAACACAGAGAAGACGTTCAACGAGCGAGCGTGCTGACGGAGCTCTCTCCTCATTAGGATCTTTGGTCTGAGAGCATCATGACAGGCGACGAAAATACATGAATTTTTTTCCTTTTTATTTTTCTTAACATTATTCAGAAATACACACCATAAAACGTCCTTTTAACTTGCTATATATTTTAATTTAAATATGAGCTGAAATCCAGCAATTTCAACGTGATGTATACACTATATCAGACTGCAGCAGTCCCCATAGCAACAGAGGAGAGGGTCGGCATCACAAAAGGCACAGAGAGGCATCATGATTCAGGTCTACAGCATCCACTTCTTGAGCTGCATTATGATATTTTATAACTGAAAACCAAAACCACACACCATACAGACCATCCTGTTTGATATCACAGACAGAAACCTGAGAGATCCTCTTGGCCCCAATGTCCTGAGCACAGATATGGTACGCTCCACCCACATAGGAAAAGCATCGCCAATTGTCTCCCCCTCCTTCTGTCTGGCAGGTACCATTCACTGTTGAAGGGGGGATCCTATCCATCCACCACAAATCTAGTGCTCATTGTGCAGTGCACTGGACTGTACAGAGCAGGGTACCATCCAGGCTGTTGTCTGTGAGGGGTGGGGTCCGGCTACACTGATACCACCAAACAGGAGCTCACAGAGGGGCAGAAAAAGGCAGAAAAACGAGAGAGAGAGAGAAGAGGGGGGAAGACTGCACCTGAAGAGGAATAGAATACGGGTAAGGAGAAAAGGGGGTGGATGGAGGGAGAAGGAAAAAGACAATAAGGAAAGGTCCAGAATGGTTGAAATAGATTCGCTCCTCTGCTGCTCTGCTTTTTTTCCCCTCCTCCTGTTGACAATCCATTTGACTTAAAAAAAATTTTTCCATCCATGACACATTTGTGTGCATATTTACTCATTTCATTAACATCTAAATGGCTGCAGTGGTTATTTCATTCTACATTTGATATATCTGTGCTTTGTCTTGCTGATGGAGGGGGAATCTGTGGGCCATGGCTTAAACATATCATCATATGGCCCACTTTATGTTTCATCTGCATTTTCAAACATGCTTTTGTTACCACATTAGATGACATAATTTAGCCGCTGTGTCGACGGCGTGACACAGTATTGAGTGAGATTTCTACTTCATAGCTGGAGACTGTTGCTTTGCAGGCAAATAAGTATAAATAACCGAGAAAATATACCACAATTTTAAATAATAGTGGTGTAAAACAGATTTTGAGTTGTAATTATTTAATAAGAGTGTTGCATTTAAAAGCTAATTGTGTTTGTGTGTTACATTACAACTAGAACTCACTGCAAATATTATACAATTTGTATGGTTTGACAAATTCACTCAGTCAATGTGAACAACTGCATTTCTTAAGCAAAGCTCACCAAGCAGCAGGGTCATAAGGAAACTAATTTAATATTACTTTAAAAAAAATGCTACTGACTGTGTTTCTATCTAATGTAAGTGCATACATGTTGCTATGTTTGTGGCTAGGATGAAAGGAGACACCCCAGTGAACAGCACCATGAGTGTCGGCCAAGCCAGGAAGCTGGTGGAACAACTGAAGATTGAGGCTAGTTTCTGCAGGATAAAGGTAAGTTGGACACAGGTATCATGACAGTGCAAAACTCCTACAACACAATATAGCACTATTCTCTCAAATGGACAATTGGATGAATTATCTTAGTTTTCTGCAAGTCAAGCACATGTCCATATAAGACAATATTCTATGTGTGATTAAAAAGAATGAGAAATGACAGCATCCTCATTGGTTTACACACGGTGACCTTCTCAGATGTACTTTAAGTCAATGTTTCCCATTGGACACTTTCCAAATGGTGTTGCTTTCTATGGTGTCTGACACCTTGGAGAGGCACCTTGCTTTAAATAGGACACAAACTAAAATATAATGCTCATGATACCATGTTTGTAGAGCTAGCGTTCAGCAGATGTGGCATTTTGGTACAGTAAGATCTCAATAATTTGACTAAGGCAACATTTACACCCTAAATCAGAATTGCCATTAAATTAGTGTTTATATTTAGACTTTTTCACTGCTGTATTGTGATATCTTGTTGACTTCTGGTTTTCCTTTCAAACAGATCAATATGTTTCTTCCTCTCATCCTGTTTGGATTATTTATAGAAATATGTCCAACAATTTTCATTTTGACATCAGTCTTATAGCAAGGTTTTCTTAAATCGACCTTTTCACTGTAATTTATTCAATACAATATATATAATTAATCTTGAATACGTTTTTCAAACCACTGAAACCAAATCATGATGAAATTAAAAGTAACATAAAAATATATTAGGAACTGGGGCCACAATCTAAAACACTCTGCAGCAGCAGATTAGTTACATTATTTGTGGAAAATTCTGTCAAATGTGAACTCATTATCATCATGTTCATGAATATCCCATCAACTCTTACAGGTATCAAAAGCAGCAGCCGACCTGCTGGCGTACTGTGACGCACACGCCTGTGACGACCCCCTGATCACCCCTGTGCCCACCTCAGATAACCCCTTCAGGGAGAAAAAGTTCTTCTGTGCTCTGCTTTGAGACAAATCAGGGATTGCTGTGGTTAAACGTACTACTGTACAGTATGTACAGTACATGTATGTACAGTGTGTACATGTACTTCCAATCTAAATAAGACATTAATGTACTATAGTAACCTTGCATAAAAGCTGCCGATGTACAGTACATAATCAACCACAAAATGTCTTGAACGAAACTGTTAAAGCTAACATCTGTCTCAATGTTAGAGAGGAAGAAATATTTGCGCTAAAAGCATTTAATCGATAAGAATAAGTTCCAAAATAATAATAATAAACAAACTGCAATCATCTGAATCACATACATTTCATGCTCAAATATGTTACAAGTAACTGCCAAATAGAACAACACAATCCTCATTCAGCGTCACACACAGACATATGAATTCTGCACCATTTGAAACTTTTAAATGGGACACAAAATTCCCACATAAGTTCTATGGATTATGGTGGTGCTACTCAGATGCTGTTCTGAAAGGTCAGGGCCCTCACTTCTTTTCAAACAGTCCATAAATCTGAGATCTGGAAACTGGGAAGACAACAAACCTATGTTATGTAATCCAGTGTGACATTTCCCATAACAGGCACTATTTCCTATTGGTGGCTACTTGTAGCTACAGATAATAGTGCACCTCTTCCGTCAGAATACTAAATGTGCCACTCACAGGCACTCACACAGAGGTCTTCACAGTGGGTTTTTTCCTTGTTTAACATTTGGATGCATCCCATCTCATGTCAGTACATTTTCTTTATTCTCCATTCTCTGGCGTTTCCTATTTTGGCAGTTACTTGTACCTACAAGGACAGCAGCTGTTTATGAGTGGGTTATAAATATAACTGATTACAAGGTTTTATTAAGATTTTAGCATTTTGCTCATTTCTATACTGTTGCTGTTGTGTGGATGTGGAAGTTGTGTGCGTGTGCATAGGTGCTACTGTGAAACTTAAGCAACAATTCTGAGCATCTGATCACTGTCAAATCAAGGTTTTATAGCTCAATAGAACACCGACCCCCTAAAAATACACATTCCAGGGGTTATTCAATATATTATCTATTCTACTGAAGCAAAATCAAATATTCAGTTACTATGAGTCTGTCACAAGAACAATTTTCTATTTCTTTAAGGCAAAAAGTAGTACAGCACTTACAATGTACTTTTACTAGACAGGTGTACATCATTTTAACTGACCTGATCTGAGAGGTGATCCAAAGCAGAGGACTCCACAAAACAGACAAGTTCATGGTTTCTACATCTGCAGTACATGGGATTATTCATTTTAGTTACAGCTAAACGGAGAGAAACTGTCATTACATCTTTGGACTGATGAAAACTGTAGGAACCTCTGCTCTGGAACATTTCAAAAGTCAGTATCTTGCAAATATCACATTTGGGGCTTAGGTGGAAAAAGTAACCATGGAACATAAAAGCATTGAAATAAAACTTCCTGTCATCATAGAGTCTCTTGTCTTGTGATTTTATTCCATTAAAATGTGTAGAGACACATATGTCCAACTCTGACACTTGCCATTTATTGTTATATAATAAAAGTAATATAAAAAGGTGAAAAGTTTTCACAGTAAATGCAAACACAACTGTCAGTGTATTAACATGGAGCTGCTACACATCGGTTACATCTTCATACAGCTGGTGACATGTGGGTACAAGCATCAATGAAAAGTGTGCGATACAACCCGAGCATGCCAACTGCAAATTCTATAGCTTAACAGACTAATAATGTATAACTAGCATGCATTAAGGCATTTCATGTGTAGAAATATACTCCAATACACTATTAAGCTCAGCTATGAAAACCTGACTTTGAATCAGGCTTATGAGTTCGTCTACATACACATAGTGTGGTGATACTTCAAAATTATAAAACCATGTGATAAATCTGACCAGATTTGTTTCCGTCTTGCTCAGTTTTGGGACCTTTAAATATATTTAATCGTACACAAAATGCAGTAGCTACTTGAACTGTGCTGATTGATTTGTTGTTCACCTCAAACACATTAGCTGTTGAATTTAGCTAACCTTGCAAATATACACAGATAGTATCCCAATAGTTGATTCAGTTTATCCATATAGTGAAGTTACGCATTGTCTTGACAGTATTTGTGTTTTGTTTCATTGGCAACTTTATTTACATACATTTCCTATTTCAGATCAAAGCAAATGTTGGATGTGGCCACTTCTTCAGTTGTATATTCCAAAGTTAAAACAACATTTTTAGATATATTTCTTAAAAATCTGTATCTTAGCAAAGACCTCTGTCAAATCAGTTTTTAGGCTTATTTTTTACATGTCAAAGCAATCAGCTAAATCCTCAGTGAAGCACTTCAATTGAACATCCCCAGCTCCTTAAAAACCACTTATGTTTGTGATACGTTAAACAAAATGCAGTTTGCATGACTCCTTCCATTGGCATTACAACAACAGGCAGATAGGACAAGCAGTGTAGGAGTTGAAGAAGACTACAAATATCAGAACTAAGAAACAATTGTTGAAGAAAAACAGTTTCCACACAAAGCAAACTAGCTTAAAAGATATATTTTCAGTACATTGCCAATGGATTACGCATAGGGCCTATATTTCAAATTCCAGATTCTGTTTCAGGCTGAAACTATTTTATACGGTTGTTAGAGGATGTATCAGAACTAAACTGAAAGGCAATGTGTGACCATTTACAATTTAGATCTACCTATGAATGACCATGACTAGGGAATATGGCGATACATCTTGTGGTGTGTTCAGTGTCAAGTCTTACATATGTTGTGGCTGATTCAAAAACCACTGAAGAGGTCACTGGATGTTTATAGGAAGGCATCACACCATTCCTTAAGACAGCCATAGCAATCACCTTGTTGTTTGGTATTTGCCCCGCAAGTGTCCTTTAGCCAGTCTCGGAAAAGCTCCTCATCTTTCTTTAGCACAAGAAACTGCCCGAGGACAACATATGCCTGTGGTGGCACAAACGCACAAAAGAGTATAATTAATGATGCGGAGGCACAAGCAGTTTCCCTACATCAATGGACCAGTTGTTAACCAGTAAAACTTGAAAAACAGTTTAGTTATTCTTCTGTGGAACTTGGCATGAACTCAATATTTCAGTCTGCGCAATCATGTTGTGATTGTGAAAGGGTAAAATAAGTATTAGCTGAAAAAAGACAGCACTACTCAAAGCTTCTGACAATGATAAAAATGCTGAGCGAATAAGCATACCTCAGGGCAGAGGCATTTTTTTTTGCATTAGACTGCATCCAAAACAGTCAAGTACCTCACCTTGTCAAAACCCTTTTCCTCCAGTCTTTTACCAAGGACCTCTCCGATTCCTGCAAGAGCCATCACAGACTTCTCGCCCATGGGCTCAGCCACAAAGTCTTTGTGTTTTTGGGATGTTGACGACATGGCAGCTTTAGAGGCTGTAACAAAACAATAGGTAATAAAACAAAGTCAGAGATTGAAAATAGTTTCACTCCTACAAGTCTGTTCTCCTGTTCCTAATTAATTAATCATCATCATCATTTTCCTACTCTTTGTTCATAATTTGAGCAGAGAATAACATTTAATGTCCTGTTAACAGGACGAAATAGTTAAAAAGAAAAAGCCCATCAGTCACCACCACCTTTTACTCACGGGCGTGCCATCAAAATTAAACTATGGACGCAAGTATGGTTAACACTTAAGAGCTAACTTACATAACTATATTATTATATCTGGAGAGCACACCCGAGGTTAGTTGGACAAAAAAGATCCAACTAACAAAAAAGAAAGGCTCGGATATGGATAAACACGATAGACTCCTGTTGTTGATTTGCGCGCGCAACAGCGCTAACAGTTTTAGCACAAGTAGCTAACAACTACCAGCTCCTGGTTTGCTGCTCATTTTCCCATGAGGCGGCCTTGTCCATTACCATTAAGTGTTTATTTAAACTTTAACTTATCTTTGAAGAAGCAGCATCTATGAAGTTAACGCCAAAGATACAAAGACCACTAACCCACTGTTTAGGCGCGGTTGAATTAGCCAAACTTAACGCCAATGTAGCTCATGTGTTACCATGCTAATTACTCTTAACTTAGCCATGTTTTAACATGTGCCACTACTTTTCCCTGTGGTATAGACTGGCTTATTATAACCACACGGAACAACTGTTCGCTAACTTACCCTTCGACGCGCTGTTCAGACTTCAACCACTGCAGTTCGTAGTAAGAATGGTTTCTGTTTCTAGGGAAAGCAAGCACCGGCGACCATAATGCAATGCGCGCGCCTCTTGCGTCCTTACGTCACAGGGAGGACGCACGGCACGTACAACGTACGTTTGCTTCTCCTCTCTAATCTACAGTTTTACTCAAGCGCTCTAATCTAATCTAAGCATGAATATACCATCTCTGCCTAACATTGACCCAATGATATGCTATGAATCTGTGACTGGTTATACAGGTTACCAACAACTTTGTCAGGCTCCAGCCTACAGAGCCAATTTTAGCAAGCACAGTACCCACAATCTTACAACAGATGTTTTGTTTATAAAAACAAATAATAACATGAACAAAGTATGGTGTGAGTATGTTTAGGGTTAAGACCGTTATTGCACAGCAAACAATTAAATTCAAAAGATGTGTAAACAGTGATTATTGCTTACAGGGTTCATTTTATTTACTCATGAGTAACAGTATGCACAGATTGATGCACTGTCCTTGGGATTGCTATTCATGTCAAAGTTGTGCGCATTAATTGACTTTCAGCTTGGTTTCTGACACTAGCATCCACATGACACTTGCGTCTGTCTTTGGAAAAAGGAGAAAGCTTCACATATTAATACTGGGCTTTGTTAGTGCAACTTTTATAGTAACACGGGGTGTGATATTTTGGTTTAATAATAAGTTTAGCCTACAGATCGGACAGAATGTTAGAAGCCAGACTACAGGTCAGCCCAGTGCCATCAGGCTCCACATTGATCTTCTTCACAACACCATCTTCCACCAGCATAGAATACCTAGGACAATATGAAAAACAAAAGCAAATCAAAACATTTTATACAGTATACAACTCAGTTTTTAAATCAATTAAGGACACAGATAATGAGGAATAAACACTTTTGTTTGTCCATTTGTGCCATCAGATGTGGTCTATTATTCAGATACAGAATTTATCATTGACCTTTGCACCATGAAGAGAAGTCAGTATTGAGAGTTGGAACAACAAACAAAAATGTGTTTCATGTCATAACACAACTCCCATATTCAATCTATGACAGTGTTTCTACATGTTACTGACAAGACAAACAAAAAAAATTACCTCTTAGATCGCTTGTTCCCAAGCACCTGTACAATCTGGTCACTGTCAAGTAACAGGTCAACTGCCTAACACACAGAGAGACTCATGAGCACACAGACAATTTTAAACCCAACTGGTCTATGTCAGATATGTATTGTTACCTGTGTAAATGCTCCAGTGGGATCAGCCAGCATTCGAACCTGCAAAACAAAGTAGTGGTAGTAAGCTTGCAGATAATTGCAGTTCACCCATCAATAAGACATGCACAGTTGCAGTTCATACCTTGCCATCTGTTCCATGTTCCTTCCCCCATGCAGCCATGACAAATGCATCATTGACAGAAATGCATGCAATCTCCTGTAGGCCTTTGCTCCTCAGGTCCTCTGCCTGCTGCACAAAGCCTGGCAGGTGAGTCTGAAACCAACAAGAGAAATATCATTTCAGTGGACGCAAAGATGTCCGAGACATGATGAGCAGTGTTAATATTGCAAACTTGCCTTGGAACACCCAGGTGTAAAAGCTCCAGGTACAGCAAAGAGGACTCCTTTCTTCCCCTTAAAGAGCTGATCCATTGACACCTTGTTTCCTGGCTCCCCCTCCTGGACCTCCACTGCAGGAAGAGGCTCACCAACCTGATGGGTAAGAGAAGATATAATTAACACAGCAAAAAGGTATCAACAGTTTGGTACAGTAATATTTTCTAAGGACACTTACTGTTTTAGTAATAACAGTATAATAACAGTAATAAATCCAGTCAACAATGCATATTTATAAGAGCACATTAGGTATCAACAGAACAAAACATTTGAACGTGTTAATTGTAAATTTCCACATCTAAACTAGAAAAGCACTGGAAGAGTGCAGACCTCCGACAAGCTTATTATTTTGAAACATTCCTGGATCCAGACAGTGATCCGGATCACCTCCAAAATTTAATCATTTGTTCCTTGTCCCATTTCAAAAGTTTCCTGAAAAGACAACTAACAGGATTCAAATGTTTCATTGAAATATAAATCTTACATCCAAAGGTGA
>JAVQJX010019660.1:0-11858 GCA_036025115.1 Ambassis agassizii | reverse complement strand
GTAGTATTTCCTCTTTCAAGGCTATCAAACCAACAGGACCACATATTGTGAGTTTATGCTGTGATATTTATGTCCTGATTGTTGCTGTACTGTGTATTGTTTATTTTAGGATTATTTTTGTTCCGCATGACGATTTGCATGCTTACCAATGCCAATATTGATACTTGCATTATGGGAGAGGCAACAATAACATTTAGATGTCCAGATTAAAAAAACGTGTTGGTGTGTGTTTGGATTGAATTTGATTTGATTTGTTCTTTTGTCTTGATATTGCCTTGCATCATTTTTCATCATGATCTAAATTGTAAATAGTTAACCTTGTTGTGCTGTCTTTTTTAAATTGTATTTTTATATGCTCATAACCTGCATTTCTGCAATTCTGCCTGCAGGGGGGGTGAGAATCCCATTTCGAGGCTGACCCAAAGTTCTTTGACCCTCTGTATCTCCCCCCTCCCCCCCCCTCCAAAGTAATTACAATAATAATAATAATAATAATAATAATAATAACAACAACAACAACAACAACAATAATAATAGTGGGTACAGTTTTTAGTCGGGAAAGAGAAAACAAATATTGCTGTCATGTTTGGGTTTATTTTAGTCCTCCGGCATGTATGCGTTTAGCTTTAAAAGGACATCATGGTGAAATTTGGAGCAACACCTTGTTGATGATTCCTGTTGCTGGCTTTTAAATGGTGATGAACAGATGCTAATCTGTTATATGAGGCTTCTGACTAATCTTCATCATGGTTGATGATCTGGTGTAATTGTAATCTTTGTATGGACACCTGTTGCAGTGATCAGCAGTACTGTACTTTTTAAATATAGCAGTGCTGTCAGCTACCGTTGGTTATATTCAGTATAGCTCTCTGATATTAACAAGGTCACAAGGTTTAAGAGGAGTATTTTTAGTTGATATTCTCAACACCTTCACTTACACATGATGAACTATGTTGATAGATTAACATCAAACGTTTTATCCATAATCCTGTAATGTTTGTAAGAGAGCATTGAAGGATGCAGTTTGGTTAAGTTATAATGTGCTTCTTTCTGAAAATGTTCCGTGTTTGATCAAAGCATGCCAGATCCCACTCTGCTGTCTGCATTATTCCCTCTGTTGTCTTTCAAACATCCCCCCCCCCTCCCTCCCTTTCTGATGGATCCCTCAGATCCTTCACTTCTAAAGATGTGTTTGTTCCCCTCTTTTTGCCTTCAAAGATGTGGCCTGCATCAGACGAGGGAGGGTCTGGGGGCTGGAAACGTGCTGCTGTCGTCCTGTGTCTGTGATTCACAGAGCGCTGAGGTTGATCAAAACGACAGAGATCTGGCCAGGCTGCATCAGGCGATGTCAGAGGATGTATCAGCTCATTCAAGGTCAGACGGCGGTTACATGTCCATTGAGTCTTAAACAACATGCTAACATTAGCTTTTTCATTAGCTTGTAGATTCCACTTCTGTGTCTGCTAAATCATGAGGGCCTCAGTGAATCTCTGAAAGTCCTTTTTCTGTTAAATTTGTTCCTGTGCTCTTGTAAAGTCTAAATCATGTACAGACAGGGATGTGTTTTCACTAAGCAGTGACTAATGTCAGTTCCTGTTATTAGATGAAGCCAGCGGTCTCTGTTAAGAAAGGAAGTCTGGAAAATGTCAGAAGATGAAGGTGTACATCATGACCAGAGTGGCTATATTTAAGGCAGGAAGCCTACAAAAATGAGAGAATAAGACATTTATCAGAGCCACCTGTGGCACATGTGACAGTTTACAACAGCACATGTGGTTTCAGAAGTCTCACCATGGATAATTATTATCAAACGACAAGACACAGGAAATGTGATTTTTGTACGACAGAAGTTAAAAAAAATAGAAGGGGACATCAAAGACCCTTCATATCCAATCACCTCAGACCCCTCCCCGGAAGACGGGGGGCCTGTTTGACCCTGAGGGCCTCCTTCTCTGGGCCATAACTCGTGACAGAATAGCTTTCACTAATAGTAATGTGATCAGTCATTGCACAGAGGGGGGGACGAGGTTGCCCCTGTCCCGAGTGAGACATCATATCACACACACCCGGCATCACTTCTCTGTCACAGAGAAAACAAAGTGCAACCACGACGACTGTCCCAACACTATAGACTGCAAAGAAATTAGATCCCCTGCTGGCCATTGGGAGAAATACAGAGTTGAGAGAGAAGATTAATATCCCTAAAGGCATCCATTTATTAGACTTTATGATGAACTAGCTGCTGGCATTAGCTTCACATTAAAGCCAGGTGGAGTGGTATCAAAGATCTGATCTAAGAAAGTAAAAGAATGTTGAAATGTCCACACAGCTTCCTCAAATGTCCATTAATTTTCGGCTCAAAAAATCACATCCAGATTGGCTTTTTTCTATGTCTTCTTCTGTCATGTTCCATCTGAGCAGTTGGAAGTGACAATGAAGAATACATCCGTGTCAGCGTATGCAGAGATAAAACACATGTCCCATCATGTTTGCCAAGAAGACACTGTGCGAGGGAGAGATGGTGATTAAACTTTAAACTTGGGAATCATTCGTTGCCACGGAAACATACTCACAAGAAGAATTAATAAATGAATTGCGCTTGGCAGCTTGCGGGTGGAAGTGTGTGTGTGTGTGTGTACAGTATAATGCAAGATTTTTGGCATGAAGACTGTTTTAGTGAAGGCTCAGCAGAATGCACATGAATTTGTTTACAGAATCTTAAAAATTTTTGACAGGATGCTACAGTGACATTGTAACTTAGACAGGAGTCAGATTTGACAGATGCTTCATCATATTTGATCATGTCTTTTGCGGTTTGAGCTGCTTGGGAGTGCTTATATTCAGATTTTTTCCCCTGATGTCAGCAACGGTAAACTGATGCAGGAAGTAGCTAAGAGAAAGTAAATCTGATGTGAAAAAATGGCCACAGGGGCATTTTAAGTGAATAATAAGCAGCATTACTTTTGCCCTGTAAGTATATTTTAATGAACATAAACTCATTACATGAGAGCGGCTTGATTATTCATAGATTATACAGTATGGACAGACTTTTTAAAAGTGTAAATAAAGTCAGAAAATGGCTGCTTTAAAATTTAAAATACAAACTTATAATCTTAGCTTAATTCCTCCTGTGGCATAGCCTGCATGAACACACACATGTATTAAGAGAAAACAGCTCAGTCGTGAGGAGTTGGTGTGGAAACAAGTGATTGGGTTGCTAGGTGACGGCAGCTGGGCAAATCCCCGGACAGGTGGGTGGGGTCGGGAACTGAGGATAGATGCCACACCTGCTTTCTGCCACACAAACACACACATACCTAACTCACTCAGAAGCACACACACCTCTGTCACTCTCCATTATACACACACTGGCATTGATTTTTACCTCTTCTGTTGCTCTTTTCTGGAAACACGACCATAAGCTAACTGCACTTTATTGGTCAACAGGTTAAAGCAAAAGAGCAGTGAACCGTGAAACTCACATCCATGCAACCTTTAGATGGAAGGAAAAATGCACACTGAATATCTTTTTTTGTGTGTCCATCCTATAAACGAGTTGTTTTTACATTATTGGCTTAGAAATTTGTTTAAAAAATGAAATGTCTGGAACGAGCTAAGCGCTAACTTTATGTGATGTAAATGTTCTAATGTTTGCTCTGATTCTGCATGCTAGAGATTCACAACTTCGCAGGAGGCTAAAAGATGCTCAAATGTTCGGGCAGGGGGAACAAATGACAAAAGACTGTGTTCCAGTAATCTCACCATTTGTGATGAGATGTATTTAGTCAAAGTGAATCTTCTGTTTTTGAGAGGATTTTGTAAGACAAAGCTAATCCCCTGTAAAAATCCGATGTAATCCTGTTTAGGTGTTACAAACGCAGTGTGAGGGATTGCTGTGACATTTTTTTTTCTTCTGGAAAATTTCTCTAGAATTCATAATTATTTTATAATTAGCTTGTGTTCCAGTAAACTTTGTCTCTCCCTCTGTATGGCTGAAGGTCTCCCGCCCCTCCTCTTCAGCTGCTCTGTAAATGCACTCCTCTCCCTCGTGTCTGAGCCCTGCCTGGCAAGAGCTCCCAGAGGAGCAGCTTTCATATGAGTTATAGTGAAACATGAGATGGGGAACATGGGCAGCTATTTGCACAGTATATCTATTTGTGTGATTCACGTAATGACAAGTGAGCAACACTTTGCCTTGCTCATCTGCTTTGACCCTCATGTATGTACGCAAACAAGGGGGCAAAAACCTCAGAAATAATAAGGATAATTTCTCAGATTAGTTTGGTGCCTGAAAAGGGGAAAGAAAGCACACTTTATTCTTCTGGTATTTACCTAGCTGATTGTTCCAGCAAAGGGAAATGTCACTTTATATTAAGTTTTGTCCCGGCCCTTGGAGCAACTGGAATTTATTATCACATTTCTGCATAAGAAGAGCACGATTTAAAATTAACTGAAGACTCATAATGATATACAGTACGTAATCATAACAGACACTCTTTATTAGATTTCCTGAGATGCTTGGCTGAACCTGACAGTAAGGTTGAAAAGCTCAAAATGCTTTCAGCAGATAAAGAAACATCACCAGTATATCCCTGAAAAATATCATATTACTGATTTTCACAGTGAAGGCAATCTTTCCTGTGAAGACAGGTCTACATGTTAATGTGGATGAGAACTGCTGACACTAGACAGGAGGATTACTGACTGCTTGTATGTAGCTTTTGAGAGTGCTTGGTAAGACACCAACAGGCGCAAGAGCCATGCGTAATTGGTGCAGTGTGTGGCACGTAGAGAGGGCGTCCGGAAACACTTTGGTGCGTCAGAACCACAAACATAAAAAACCACACACTGTAAAAAGTGTCCATACTGTGCCGTCTCCTTTAGTTTTCTTACATTATGAAATGATGAAAGTGTAAGTTGATACTGAAATATTTCGTTTAGAAATGTGATCCAAATTTCTTCACGACACTCACAACTCGTAATTCTGTTACTCAAAAACGATTGAACACAGAGATCCCACCCAGTTTATCCCACTTTCCCACGTGTTTAAGTGAAGCTTCGCTGCTGTCGGTCCGGATGTTTCTTGCAGTGTGCGGAGTGGCACCGCTCTGCCGGCCGAGCTGAACGTCGAAATGCGCCCTCCCCCTTTTTTCCTTTTTTATTTTTTGACACACGCTGTAGATCTCCTCTAATAGCCTATCACAGTTTGATACAGTCACACACACACACAAAGGCTGAACCTAAAAAAGCACACTCCTCAACTCCGCCGGTGGGGTGGGGGGAGACACGCACTGATGAACCAGATGAGATTGCTTTCCAAACGCGCACCGATGGCGGTGTTTGGCTGAGAAGTACGCGCGGCGCGGTGGATTCTGTGGACATTTATTTTGTGCATCCTCACTCCGTCTGGATTCTGGTTTCATGTGGAAAATAAACAAAGCTATGGATTACTCATTCTCTGTACTCTTACTCCTGACAACCATTTCGTCTGTGTCGACCGGACAATTCCCATCAGCGCAGATGTGAGTACAGCTTCAAAACAGCCTGTTGGCTTTGGAGAGTCGTGGCTAATTTTGTGCGTGTGTAAGCAGAAAATACAACCTGGAGTTTTAGCACCGTTTAGGTTGTGATATTTAAAGTAATATAGAATAATTTTAAAGTTGATGGAACCTCTCAGCAGGAGCATAGAGCATGTTCTCTCCTTCCCGAGTGATGATGATTTCACATTACTTTGTGAAACGTGATATTTAAAGCTACTGTCCATTATTGCCAGCCTGCAGCAGTGTGACATGTGGCTGGCTGTCACATCAATCTTCCCACAAAGGTAGACTGAGGTCCGATATTTGTAATCATTTTTGATTTATTTCTTGGCATCTTTGAAATCTGAACTTTTATCCTGTGCTAAGAGGTTGCCTTTGTGAAATCATGATGTTGTTTTGGTTCCTAATGGTTAATAGAATAATCAATAATTAAACGGTTGTATGTAGCTGATGCTTTCAACTTGATTTGTTGAACACCTTCTCTTTACAGAATTGACCAGACTTCCTTTAAAAGGTGATTATTATAAGCAAAGGTTGTCCATTATGGGAATTAGTGTGTCATTTTGTCGGCAAAAATGGCATGGAAGTTTTTTGGAGATGGAAGACACTTACTATGTAGTGGAAAATAATAGCCGAAGTGTGGATGATCCATGTTTTTGTTCCTTTGTACATTGTTCGATACCCAGTACCATTGCTTAGCAGATATTACATGTAGCCAAACGTCTGCTTGAAGGTTTGTGATGTCTGTGTCAGCACAGCTTGAGTTAACTTAAGTCACTCCTGAGTCTGATATATACCTGATTGGTGTGTGACTGGTCAGGGCAAACAAATCTGACTGAATGTGGCTTGTAATGTGAACATATCCTATGTTGTTTCATCATATTTTGACCTGTGTGTGTGAGGAGTTTGGCTTCCAGCTATGAGCTGTGAAGTCCCTGCTTGCCCTGCAGGACTTGGATGATGACTTCAGAGGTATCACTCCCTCTTAAAGTCTATACATGACTCCCAGCAGTGCAGCATTAATAGATGGAACAGATGATATAGTCTGCAGTCACAGACCTAAAAAGCAAACACATCCAGCCTCATATACAGCAGCTCAACAGGTTTTTTTTGGTATTCCAGATGGTTCTAAGGGAGCCAGTCCCAGAGAGGTAGTGAGCCATGATGGCACTTAGCCTAATGGCCAACTACAATGATGTCAGACTAGCAGAGTGGCCTGCCCACTCCCTATATTTCATGGGCATTAAGTGGATTGATCTGTGGGTTGTGTGCACATGGTATTCACACACTCTTGCCTCTGCAGTCTGTACTCAACTGTGAGAAGTCTTTTTTAAGAATAGAAAGATCACACTAAAACTGAAGGTGCTGGTAGTAACAATCTTTCACTGTGAGCAACCACAGCCTCAGTCCTGATGGTGACTTTGAGTGACAAGCTTCACTCCTAAAAGGTTAAAGTCAGAGAGAAGGACAAAGATGGAGAGGCTGACCCAGTGTGTTGGACATTCAGGAAGTTGTTTGTGTATCTTTATTTCTTTTTACCTCCCTGTCTCACGGCTAGAAGTGTGACTGAATCTCCGGTCTCCAGCTCTAACCTCAAATGCCAGAATCTGTCTGTTTCAGACCTCCCCTCCTCCTCCTCGCTGCCATCCCTTCTCACTCTTCCTTTCCGCCTTGTTCTTTCCCTGTCCATCTTCTTTCCATCCGGCTTCCTATGTCTTTTTTCCCTCTCCTCTCTTCTTTGTTGCCTGAAGGCAGATGATTAACATCATTGAATCTGAAATGCAAGTCTGATGTCATACACTGCCCCTCAGAGATCCCGGCGCCATCCAGCACGCTGAGAGATCAACAGAGATAAAACAGGAAGAGATGGAGAGGAAAAAGACACAACATGAAAATCCAGCCTGTATATTGACATTTGTTAGTGTCGTCAAAGCACGTCTCATTGCATTGATCTTATGCTTCTCTCTGTCCTTTTCATGTGTTTTTTTTGTCTACAGTCCCTGTCACCTCCTGCTCAGTTTCTCCCACTCACACTTGCTTTTTTTAAAGGCTAACTAGATTTCATGCTCAACCAGCTAAAGAGCCATGCTTCTCATGTTTGCGGCCTCGTCACTGGCGATCAGCGGGCATAATGTGAGGAGGTACTTCATCTGAACAGAGAACAACATGGGCAGCTGTGAGGCTGTCTAGATTATCCACAGATAAAGAAAATATGTTTTGAGGCGGGAAGAAAATACCAACAGCCTTCTTTTCATGTTAAAGGAATAGTTTGAATTTGTACATTTTGAGGACTAAATGTGGACTCCTGTTGCACAGAGTGCAACATATTTTTAGTGTGTCCCTGTCCCTAAAAGTTTCCTTGAATCAGGTGTATCCTTATATATCCTTAATAGAGATTTCCTTCCTTGTCTTCTTCATATTATGCGATGTATTTGTATTTACTCTCACACGTTTCACCGCCTGTGGACACTGACAGTGGCCTGTAATGAACACAGCTCAGCACCTTATTATGTGGCAAAAATGTCCTCTGGTTAGCACATTTATAGCAGCCTTAAAATCTAATGTGTTTGAAAAACTAATATGAATATAATCATGACTTTAATCCGTCACTCTGTGATCAGTCATGATTTTAAAAAGTTGGCTCCCAGCGAAGGAAACTTGTTAATGCTTTTACATTTGATTCACGTCATCACTGTGCAAGGAGATTTGAACCAGAAAATGTGCCTATATCCCTGGAAAATCACGCTGACTGCAGCCACAGCGTCCAACACATTGGTCGTTTTATTATTGTTTTTACAAATTCAGGTTTATTTTCGTCAGTGGAAAAGGCCTGCAGGCTTTTTTGTTTTATGATTGAATCACAGAGTCATGAATTTTTGCTTCTTGCTTTGGCAGAGAGAGAAGGATTAAGAATTTTTCATCTGATGAAGAAATAAATTGGATTTCAACTTTTATTCCAGTATTGAATCTGGAGTTTGACAGCGGTAATACGTGGCAAGGTTTGAGGAAGATGAATCAAATGTAATGAGCAAGCAGATGGAAATTATCAGCTCGTTCCTGTCTAGGGTTTCCTTGGCTGTGATCTCTTGGCCATCAGGGAGTCGGCGCTAGCAGGTATATTTCAGGAGGCATGCCCAGAAGCAGGCAGCTGATGGGTTATATCTGTTACACATGCAAGGCTGCAAAATCTGTGCCTTCACTTTCCATCTCTCCTGTACTCTTTTCTCACACTTCGTAATCCTCTTTTCTTCTTCCTCTTCAGCTCTGGCTACATTTAGGCAAGCCTCTGTCTTAGGGAAGGACGGCAGAGTATGTCCTGAGTTAAAGGTGAAGATAAAGGGGACACAGGGTTGTAGTGTGTGTGTGTGTGTGGGGGGTTTCCCATAAATCTCCCTCCAGCTGTTCAGTGAAATGTTTCGAACCCCTTGCTTATGTGAGGCCTCCCAGTATGCTTTAGTGTCTGGTTTCTCATCGTAACTTCCTTATGGAGAAAAAAAGATACTCGCATTAATGTGACGAGGAAGAATTCCAGACTGGTGGCTATTATTTGGCTTACAATCCTTTGCCATGTGGAAATTCCCAAGAATTTTCCATTGCACCGTTACCCAGGCAACGTTGGGAATAGTTAACAGCTGTCTGAAAGGGAGCCCAGTTTGGCACAGGAAGCACATCTTTATACCAAAATATAAAGCAACGGGGATGCAGTTAATAGCTGGGAAGAAAGTATGTGGTTCATTCAGTATTATGTGCAGTAATAAAGATGGAGAAAGTTAATCTTTCACAATGAGATAAGAGATAAATGCACCTAAAAACAAGCAAGCTAGCTACTATACCAACAAAGCTACTGCTTGTTCAATTCAAACACATCCTAATCAAGCTCTTCAGGCTTTTAAGTGCATACCTAAAATGTCTCTTGTGATACCTGAATCCCATCCAGTGTGTTATATTTTCAGTGAGATCCCAGAAAAGTGGACCTGTGATGGCTCCTCTTGAGGCCCTTAATGGAGCCGTATTAAGACATAAGAGCTGTTAATGCCAGTGTTCAGACTACACTGGACACTGCATAGAGCCATCGAGGAGACTAGTACGGCACTAACAGGAGTCGGTTTGTGTGGGAGTTTAGATTATTGGGACATTGTGGCTCTCAAATTTCTCTATTAATACATGTTGTGAGAAGTTGTGTGTGCATGTAGTGAGGCTGAAGGGGCTGATGTATGGATGGATGCGTACCGAGTTTGCTCAGTAAGTGTGAAGGTGACGGAGATGAACGACACGTTTCAGAGAGAAAGACGGCTGGAGGGGTGAGAATGAGCCACGAGGAAATTGGCTACACACACTTGGAAGTGGTTAAGTTACTGTGGTTGTTTCTTTTTTTTTTTCTCAGGTGAAATTACTCTGCAGTGAACACTTGCAGGTGTCACAACAGTTACATTTGCCCCTTAGTTTAAAGTGGTCAGACACCTGCTGCGAGAGGTGATACAAAGGGAGCGGTTCATTCTGTCAGGGTCTGTATGCTGTTTGACATGGAGGGTGTGGTGGAGGCAGACTAGGTACTAATGGGATGGCGAGTCAGTCCCCGTGGCAGTCTCATGTTGCAGTACTCAGACAACCAGAAGGCCTGCTCAGAATTTAACTGACTGACTGATTTCTTTTCACAAAAAATGACTTAAACACCCTATCCATCCGTTGCAGGTTGTGTTGCATGTTAAACTGAGTGTAACAGGTCAATATGAGACTGTTGGCTATAAACTCAACCCTGTAGAAGCGCTTTCCTGTAACCCACACCCGCTCTTTGGATACGTGATTGCCCAGCAGCACCTCCCCTATCATGGTAAAAATCATTTGTCACCTCTGTGTTGCCTAATAGAGCATAGAGAAAGCTGTTGTCAAGGCTTCACTTAAACACAGCTCTTCAGATGTATGCAGGGTAGGGCGGCATGTGGTAAAAACACTCTGACTGACTCGCTAAGAAGGGAGGCAGAAACATCAATAATGTCTTTCCATAGAGGATAATGAGGCCGAGAGACATTTACAAAGCCTGCAATTATGGTGTTATTGACCTCAATAAAGGAGACGATATCATCACTTGTCTCCTTTTGTACTTTGTGGTGATACATGTGAGAGGGAGGGAGGAGCTGGAATAAGGAAGCAAAGGGTGGAAAAAGAGAGGATATTAATTATGTAGAGTTCATATGAGATGTGAACAAAGCAAAAGAAAATGGAGTCTAGATGGAAACGAGTGATATAGAACCAAAAATGAAGATAAAAGACAAACATGAGGACATAAAATTTCCATAATGATGCTTGTGGCAGCTTTGAGTAACAGGTGCTACCTCACAGCTAATACATGAAGGAGTTGCAGAAGGCTAAACAGAAGTGAGGGAGCCTAAGAAAATCAGGAAGAGGGGCAGCTTCCACAATTCTCTGTCAAGCTCACTGCTTATTTTCTATCCCCCAGTGGCTCAATTACATCCACCCTGACATCCTCAAACATGCCCATCTCTTGTTCTGCTTCCTGTAAGTCATCCTTATTTCTCTGTAAGAGCAGATTAGATGCCCAAATTACTACTATTAGAGGAGGATGATAAGCTTCCAAACTGTGTGTCAGTGCTGGAGGCCATAACGTCACCACCTGATGAGACTCTGAGGAGGGCGTTTGCTGTCAGACACGTCTTCCATGATGGTTTTTCAATGGAATTAAGAGATCAAATGTGGATCTGCAGACTAGAGTTTCTAGTAAAAACATGAGGATGGTTACAAGGCGACAGGGCGCTGGAGTGGAAACTCTGAGATTGGATATTGAGCCCTGAATTCGTGTGGTGGTTTGCACACGGGTGGGCCTCTGAGCCGGTGCAACTTCTGAGATTTAGTCATTTTTTTGGTTATAAAATGACAAAACCTGTGCCACTGAATGACAATATAAGGTCATGTGGAGGTGAGGAAGGATGTGCTTTTTCTTAGCACACTCTCTTCCCCTGTTGATTATGGATGTGGCACGCAGACTGCATGAAACTAGACTATTAATACCACCAGCTTCAGCTGAGATGAGAAGACTTGGCTGCTAGCAAGCTGCTAGTGCCTGCTAACCAGTGAGATGTGAAAAAAGTGTTTTATGACAAGCTGTTCCAATGCTTTGACAGCCCACAACGTAAGAATACAGTCTGCAGGGTATTTGTTCCCTCACTGCTTTCTTATAGAAATAAGTTTGGTATAAAAGCATAATCTATTCAACTCCATTTGGGATCTATCTTTTAATGCCAGATAAAAAAAAAAACACCTCTTCAAACTGTGACCTTGTTATATTAACCTTAAGTAGAA
>JAVQJX010019630.1:0-11226 GCA_036025115.1 Ambassis agassizii | reverse complement strand
GTTTTATATATATTGAAGCTATATTTGTCCAGTAGTGGGTAGCAGAACAAAAACATGGTGGTATTTAAAAGTTTGTATTCTATATTTCTGCATAAATATGAGCCAAAACATTGACAAACAATCAGGAAGGAACACAAAAAGAGTCCTCATCAAACAATCCGATCTAAGTCGTCTGATGTATGTTTTTACAGGCAGCTCAAAGTCATTTTAAAGGAAATGAGAATGAAAGGATAGTAGTTACACTTTGACCCCAAACATGGTTATCGCTGACAACACCTAAGCTACTGAGTTAAACTGCTGACATTGTGAAACAGGATTTATAGCACAATAAATTGCGTTGCTATGCACCTCCCCCCTCCGTCTCTCTCTCTCTCTCACCTTCCTCCAGTGGCGCCTCTTGATGGTGTTCCTGGTTATCAGCATCACCGCCCAGAACTGTGTGAGGGTCTGCCTCAGACGCTTGTAATACTTCCTACACAAAGGAAGAGGGCAGCAAAGTGTTTCACATGTTTCAGTCCTCTGACCTACTCTTTCATTAAAGACTCTAAACAGATACATGAATGTGCAGAGTCTGTAGCACAGGGAGTCAACTGTAAATTGCTCAACCCAAACTCCAGTCTAGCATCTCAAGTTGCTCGTCTGCTGGCTAAGCTAGCAGCTCTGAAACATTAGCTGTTGCCCCAAAGGTTAAGTTATCAGACCCATGGCTCCACAGACTGAACCCTTGGGGTGGAACTCATCACCATGGTGACGACGAGACGTTTAATTTAACATTGCAAAGTGTTTAATGCCTGCTTTAACCCAGACAATGTAGTTTTTATGTGTAATCTAACCACAACTGTTAACTAAAGTGATGTTACACATCATCAAGCACTTCAAACTTCAGACTGAGATCAGAAAACCTGAAAGTCTGATCCACACCCAACAGCACCAAGAAGTGCAGTTAGGTGTAGGCACAAGAGTGCCTGACTTGTAACCACCCAGAATAATAATAATGAAATCAACACACCATCACAAGCTTGGATACACTAAATACTTCTGCAGTTCCTGTCGTGTACACCTGTGTGTAGTTCTGTGTGTACCTGGCCTGGTGTCCTCTGATGTGGCTCTGGATCACGATGGCTTTCTGCTTGAAGAACTTGAAGTTCCTCCTGCAGAGGAAGCCTCTGATGTTCCTCTGGATGGTGATAGCTGCCCAGGTCTGTGTGCTGCTCCATTTGTCCTCCAGCTGTTGGTACAGCAGCTCCTTTAAGAACACCTAACAGACACACCATCATGATGACATGAACGTGACGCTTGATACATATAAGAGGGCAGTGTGACACCTTAGTGAGTCCCAGCTGATACTGTCCCTCTTCTGCACCGACCATGTTCAGCAGAGCCACCGACAGCTCTCTGTCTGATGTCTCATTTCCCTGCTCAGGCAGCAGAACCCCATACCTGAAACAGTACTTGTGATGCTGTCACATTCAGATTCTGACAACCAGTTTTACACAAAAGAGAGCAGGACAGAGTTTATTTACAGCACCTCTCAATGAAATAAGAGTACTGAATCCGTACAGGGTAACCCTCTTTTCGGATGTGGATGGTCTCCAGCATCCCTGCATGCCTCAGCTGTGCCGACACATAGTCCACATCAAAGATCCCAGGAAGCTGGGGAAACACATGATCTAAAACTGAATATTTGATCCCACTTTCCACCAATGCTGAAATCTGAACAACAGTAGCTGATGTTACCTTGACATAGTTTGGCTTCAGACAGCGGATGAAAGTAGTTTTACATCTGGGATTTAAAAGAGACAAATACTACTTTATTATTATAATAATTCACCAAATTTAAATCGTTCTGTTCACACACCAGAGGCACCAAATGAAAACATTACTGTCACACTCCTCGTATTTCTTTCCGTGACGTTTACTAAACTGCATGTTCTCCACAAACCACCACTGTCTGATCTGAAACACATGTAGTCAAATAGTTTCCCTACAAAATGACACTGGGCGGGATGCACAGATTCGGTAATGACAGCTCTGTGTCAGCGTGTTGGTACCTCTCCAGGCGGTTGGTGAGTTCAGTCAGGGACTGGAGGAAGTGTGAGGCAGCAGTTGAAGGCTGCTGGCGGAGCCCTTTTCCCCTCCAGCCCAGCTCTCTCTGCTGGATGTAGTTATCCTGAACTTTCTGGAAGAGCTGAGAGACCATCTGACAAACAGGTAAAAAGTTATAATATCTGATCATTCATATTCATGAATATTGGTCACACAATTGTTTTACCTTTATCCTACTTCTGGCAAAAAGTTCCAGCACTTCTGTCCTGAACTGATCATGGTTCTTATTCAGGAAATTATGGACCTAAAAAAACATGGTGTTACCTATATGAACATGACATAGTATGAGACATTTGTTACGTAAAATAATGTGCTGAGCCTGATACCTGATAGGTGACAGCTCCAGCATAGTGATAAATAGTGAAGACTGGCAGCGGGTTCTTGGGCTTGGCATAGTATGGGCTGTTTCCATGGTGATAGTGGCACTTCTGGAGGAAGGTGTGGTCGGTGGCCTGTTTGAACCCCCCCACCACCACCACCATTAAAAAAACAATTTTATTCTCAGTGTGTTACAGTTTCGTACTAAATTTAGAGAGAGGAATGTTGTGAGTGTGTGTGAACCTGTGGGAGGCAGGTCTGATCGTCCAGGATGCGAAGAATGCCATGTGGCCTGGAGGAGATCAACTCCAGACAAGAGTGGAAGTTTTTGAGCGGCATTGGATACCACTGAATGTGTTCTGTGCTGTACTCCTCCTGTAGGACAATCCAACAAGGATTAAACAAATCATGCAAACCATCTTTATGGATCTTGTCCACCACGCCAACTGACCTGCTCCTGTGAGATGACCGCCTTGTTGACAAAATGTTGCAGCTGTTCATTGGCAAAGTTGATGCACAGCTGCTCAAAGCTGTTCACTGCAAGGTCCTGCACACAAGAGAGAGAGAGAGAGAGAGAGAGAGGACAGAGAAGTCAGCTCGATGCATTTGGGAGTGTACAGCCCCAGCTGGATGCTAACCTCAAATCCATAAATGTCAACTACGCCCACAGTGCTGTCCATCTCTGTGGGACTCAGCCAGTCATTGATCTGCTCCAACAGCCAGTCAAACAGCACTGAGTATAAGGCTTTGGCAATGGCGTCTCTACAGAGGAAGAGGAGAGAACAGAATAAGTCCATTAGTGAAAGCAGTTTGAAAATCCAGAAACAAAAGGGTTTTTTTTATTTATTTTTTTTACCTAGATTCTATGGCACTTTCTACTGACAGGGGGCAATAGATCCTGTCGTAAGTGGTCTCCTGTGAATAAGACACATACGTGCATGAATGCATAACATCTCAGAAGAGGCCTGACTGGTGCATGAAGGTCTACTGACTGTGACTCTGTGTGTGATGACAGTCTTCAAGGCCTCAGAGGAGACCTGCAGCAGGGAGCCGACCCTCCTGGCTTCAGCCTCACTGAAGATACGAGCCACCTCGAATGACTCACTCTGAAACAACATCATTAGAAGATAACTATGACTAGTTTTTGCTGTCTCTCCTTCACACACACACACACACCTCATATGAGCTGAAGCAGATGTTGCCGAGCTGGAGGATAGAGGAGAGAATGGCCCAGATGGTGGAGATCTGATCAGCATGGAGGCCGATGGTCTCAAAGCATTGAACCAAAAGCTGGAAGTCCTGTTTGTCCTGCTTTCCTTTTAAATCACAGGCACCACCCTGTAGAACAGAAAATAGCATGGGTGGCAGGTCTAATGAGTGACAAAAAATACAAGAAATGATACAATGTGATGTACTTGATTTAGGTAGGAGTAGGTCTCTGGTCCCTGCAGGTAGAGCTCCTGTTTGTCCCAGTCGTTCATACCGGCCAGCAGCTCGTAGAACACATGGAAGTTCCTCTCCTCATTGGCCTAAATGTGACACAGGTTTGGGACAAAGACTCAGGAATAATGCTACGTGATAATAGTGTAAGAATAAGATTCAGAGGAACACCAAATCCTCGGGACACTCTCTACAGTTATGCTAGGCCTGATTGCCAAGTAGGTGTAATTATACTCTATTAAGCCGAGAACCTCTGTGTTTACTTCCAAGAAGCAAATACACAATCAGCTAGAAACCTGAGACATTTTCCTAAAAGCCAACACAAACAGTTGTGCAAGAAGTAGACAATGCTTCAAAATGCAGCATTATGGATTCCCACAGCACACTTCACTCAGTGTTCTCACCTGAAAGACAACCCTGGACTTCTCAAGGAGATATTTGGACAATGAAGTCCCTACAACAACTCCACTGTCAACCACGAGAGGAGAGACAGCAGACCAGTCAAACAGCTGCAACCACTCTTTATCAGGATGGGAGCAACAAACAAACATGAAGAAATAGTTAAATATTTGATGGACTTACTGGAGAATGTGGACATGGAGGTATTTGCCAAAGCGGCTGGAGTTGTTGTTGAGGATGGTCTTGGCATTCCCGAAGCTCTCTAGGATGGGAAAGACCTCCATAGGCTGGATAAAGAAAGCGTCAACCGCAACAATGATTGGAGGACTGAAAGGGGATCCTTTGCTGTGACTCTAAAAAAAAGATTACCTGTGGGAGGTTGTCATTTCTGCCATACATGGAGCTGAGGTAGTGGACTATGAGTTTCGTGGCTTCAGTTTTCCCAGAGCCACTCTGGCCACTACACAGGAAGCAAAGCAGCAGACAAATCCAAAGGTATTATGGGGTTGACTGTAGGGAATTGCAGGCTACAGATACTGTTGCATCCTACAGAACATTACCTGATGATGATGCACTGCTCCTGTGCAGTGGTCTGAGAGAGGCTGAAGGCTGCGTCAGCAATGGCATAAACATGGCTGAAACAGAGATCAACAAAACATCATGAGGTGAAGACACCTTTGTGTCTTTGAATTTGTAGAAACCATCAGTGTGAGGAGTGTGTGCTCACGGTGAGTTTCTGTGCTGCTCTCTGCCCTGGTACGTCTGCCTCAGATCATCTGTATAAATGCTGAGAGGTTTGAAGGGGTTGATGGACAGAAGCATGTTTCCAATGTAAGTCTGTGGAAAAAACACATTTGAATAAATAGACCAAGATGAGAGTATCAGAGTATCTCTGGAAGATCTTCACACGAAAGTGCTCTTCAGATCCATTTTAGAGTATCAGAGGTAGGTGTTGATGAGACTCACATAAATGCAGTCACGATGAAACCTCTTCTTCAGGTTCAGAAGCACTGAGCTCTCACACACCTCTCTAAAACACAAACAGTATGTGCAATATGTGCAAGTGTAAATACTGTGTCTGTGTGCGTTTGTTTGTGAACTCACTCCAGCTGGGACAGATCCTCCACCTCATCCACCTCTACAGCTTTTTTGCTGCCAGGCATCACCACCTAAAAAAAAGCCAGAGCAGATATAAGAAAAGCCAGATTCCATCTGACACCTCCCCTCCCCATTCAGATCCTACCTGCTCTCCACATCCACCTTCTAGTCTGGCTAACATTGAACTAAACTGAGCTTGAATCTTCTCCCGAGAACTGAATTGTTCAACATATGTTTTGTTTTGCTGCACAGCTCATAAGCTTTACTGCAGCAGGTAACCAATCCACTTACAGCAGCGTGATAGCTGATATACTGCAATCTCATAGCAGCGTCCTGCTGCGTGTTCTATGCTCTATTGTATTTGCACAGACCAGGAAATAAATAAACCAGCAGCTAGTCTTTATTTCCTTTTGTTTTGTGCAGACGCTGGCAGTAAGTGATGAAGCAGATATGCTAACAATGCAACCCATAGGTAAGAGAGTTACTTTTCAGATCTGGAGGGAAAGTAAAACCAATTTAATGTTGGTTAGCTCATGTCAAGGACTGACAAACCAACATCAGAATTTAATACAAGCCTTACTATCTACCTAATCTCATCTGTATTACCAACAATACAAATTCATTATTTTCTTTCATGTGGACACATCAGACATCTATCCAATTCAGGATAACGAGACTTAAACTAGGGACATACTGTGCTTGTTTTGCGGGTCTTGGCCTTCAACAGTCTGCACTCTGCATTTGTAGGTAGCACAAAATACCACTGACTTAAGTGCAGTGTATTGACAACAAAACAACTACGACCACTACTTGATTGAAACCCTTTTTTTCTTCAGAAACAGCAACGGCCAGCCTATTGCTGTCAGTGTATATATATCGTTTAGGGAATAATTTCAGACCCAGCTATAGTCTGGGATCCCTCATTAGGAGCAGTTGTGATCCCATCATCACACAAGAATCTGACTTCTGACATCTTGGTGGTCTTTAGAGTCCATCATGAGTGTCCATGGGCTAAACATTGCTGTTATAGCTTGTGTTGAACTTTACCTGTGTGCTTATGAGTCGACTCTCTAGCATCTCCTGAGTTGGATCTTCTGATTCCCATGGTCCCCGGCCATTGTGGGCTGGGATGGTCCTGGCTTGGCCTTCATCATCATAAACTGTCCACTTGGTTAGCTTCTCGACTGTCTGATGTGGCAGCAGGTTCTCAGCACGCAGCCAGTCCTGCAACAAAAAGACAACCATAACCTTTGTAACACAATTCCTTCCAGTCCATCACCAACAAGTGTGACACTTACTTGAGGGTGTCCACTCATCCGTGGGTTCCCAGTCCAATGCACCTCTGGCTGGGCTATAGTGTATACACCCCCCTCACCCATCAGTTGGGCCACTTCCCTGTCTACTTCTTCTTCATACAAAGAACAAACCCCTGGTATGGCTGCACCTCCCTCCCCATCTGGAAAAGGCTGTGCAGCAGATATCCCAACTGCACCCTGTCTCTCTGGCTCTGGTCCCTTGGGCCTTGTTGTTCCACCTGACAAAGATATTTTGGTCAGGTTGATCTGGGATGGGTTTAGCTTCCCTCTTGCAGCCTGTAGAATACTGCCTCCTTCTTGATTGTCAGTGGCAGCTCTCCTGTTCCTGTCCTCCGGGGTGGATAATCCATCAGGTGTAGCACTGGGATTTGCTGGACTACTGGACTCTCCACCTGATGTTAACCCTCCTGGCAAAGGCTTCTTGATGGATTTTAGGAGGCTGAGATCCGGTTTGACTGGGAGTACAAGCTTGGCACCTGGCTTTGGGGGTTTGGGCTCTGAGGTAGTCGGCTCTCCAGGTGGACTTGATGCTGTAGAAGTTCCAGGGGCTCCTTGAGGTGGCTCAGCCATCTTTGCCTTGCCTAGTTTGTTCATCCTGGGGAGTACCACAGCGTATTTGGCCTCTACATCTTTCTCTCCAGCCGGGGCTGCTTCCACAGCTCCCTCCCCTGTGTTTTCCTTTTTGTCCTCAGAGAGGCGCTGGCTCTTCTTACCAGTTAAGGTGCTTTTACTGGCAACTCTCATTGCCATCTTGTGTTTGAAGATATTGCCTTTAGATTTTTTAGGGTTTTGTTTTTGTTTTATTGCCCGAACAGAGAGCCAGTGAGAGATCCCGATGGCTTTAGTCCAAGCAGAGATCTTCTTTCTCAAGTTTAGTCCTCGTGGCATTTTCTTTTGAATCCAACCGGACACTCTGCGAAGGGTAGTCACACCTTTTCTCCTTGCTAGTAAATGTTCTTTTGATTTGCTGGGCGCCTCATCAGCTGCATCAATCTCTGGTGTTTCCTCATCAGGTGTTACTAACATCTTATTTGCTTTTTGTCGGAGAGATGCCACCTTGACTTTCCCCAGGAGCAGCGTCTGTGGCCGCTCTTTGGAGACACTTCCAGCATCCTGCTGCTCCTCAGGCTCCAGAATGGCTTTGAGGTCCTTACCTTTGGCTTTGAGAAGCATTAATCGGTTTTGGCCTTTGATGGCTGCGGTCAGTGTCGGTTCAGCTTCCTCCTCTTCCTCATCTGTATCAGCCTCCACAGGAGAGTCTTTCTCTGTTCTCTTGCCTTTTCTCTTTCCAGAATCAACAATCATTGGTTGAACCTCCTCTTTCTGTGGCTTCTTCTTCTTCTTTTCCTCCTTGGCTTTTTGTTTGGCTTCCTTCGCTAACCTCTGCTTCTCTGCTTTGGCCTTTTGTTTCTCAGCCTTCTCTGTCTGCTTATCTGCCTTTGTTTTCTTAAACATCTTGTATTTCAGTTCTTGTTCTGGTTTTCGGGGACGTGGAGTCTGTCTGCGTCTTCTGCAGGCTTTATCAGCAGATGGTTCTTCCTCTTGGGTTATCTCCTTCTCTTCAACGCTGGCAGTCTCCTCTGACTCTTCCTCTTTGTCCTCCTTTTCTGCTGATTCTTCACTGGATCCAGCAGGTTCCACCTCAGATTCACTCCTGCCGGCTTCCTCTTTGTCCGATTCCTCGTCTGCTGACTGTGCTGTATCTTTTTGAGTGTCTGATGCCTCAGCGTCCTCGCTGCTCTCCTCACTCCCCTGAGTCTCAGCTGGCCCTTCATTACCACCCTCCTCCTCCTCCTCCTTCTTATTGTTACTAATTTCCTCTTCCGTTGCCTCCTCTGAGCTCCCTGCATCGCTCTCTGATTCCTCCTCCTCATTTTCTGTCACTTTGTCACTTCTCTTGTTTTCAGACTTGTTCGGGAGCTTGTTGTTGATCCTCCCCTGATTGTTTGGGGAGACTTTTGGTGGAGGTTTTGAGGTCTTGTTTACACTTTTTGTAGACTTACTTTCTTGAGATTGGGTTCTACCTTTTCCTACTTGTTTTGGTGGTTCTTTCTGTTTTGAGCTTCTCTTCCTGCTTTGCACCACTTTACTGCTCTTCACTTCAGGGGACTTTACATCCTTTAGAGTTGGAGAATTCCCCCTTCTTCTTTGCTTGTCATTAGGCACTTGAGAGGGAGTCTGGGGTAATTTCTGTCTCACATTCTTCGGCTGATTTTCTTTCTTTTTGGCCTCTGCCTTCTGTTTCGTGGCTTTTGTTTTACCTTGGGACTTAAGCGGTGGCATAACTGTCAGTATTTCACACCTAAATAAAAACACACAATAAAGAATAAGAAAGAAACACTGATTTAAATAACAGGACGTTTAAGGGCAGCAGGTTGAGTCTGTCAAACTCAGTGAAACCAGGTCCTCGGCTCAGTCTGTCAGCATGAAGACCAGGTTTCACACTTTCAGTCCGTGATCCTCAGGTTAAAGACACCCAGGTCAGACCTAGTTTAGCCACAGCTGACCTAATTTCTTGAATATTTTAGAATCAGGCAATTCAAATGAGCTATACAAAGTGGCTGTTAATCTCTTCCATGCTGGCTGAAACAGACTCTTCTTTGTCTTTTATAAGAGCAAACAGCAGCTTTTTTCATGCAGGTTAGATTTAAACAAAGGCGGAGTCTATCTTTAGATCTTCCTAAATGCAGTTGTATAGCTTTGCACCCTGGGGGGAAAGCAGTGAGAGTTCATTTCAGTGTAATATAGCTTACCAGGCTTCTCAGGTGAAACCCAGGCATGGCTGGGGGGCTGCAAAGTGTTCCGGCTTGTCCTCAAGAGCTGGTGTCACTAATACAACACGAGCACTCATGATGAGGAGGAGGGATGAGGGGGCAGTTACATACACTAATATCCCACCCACTAACATTATACACATAATGCAATACACACCTTTTTTTTGTGATGACAAAGGTGAGCTGGTGTGCACCGAAGCACACACACACAAACACAAAAAGTTCCCACTGAATTATTCAGCTCAGTTTGGATGGTCATAGAGCCGTGCTGCCGTTCATATGGCAAGCTGCTGAATGCTCTGCAGGAAAGGTGAGAGGAGCCGTCAACAATAGGTGCTGATGGAGAAGAAGGAGAGTGGAGGGGAGAGGGAGGGAGGGAGAGAGAGAGGATCATTACTTCAAAGGGGGAGATTCCATCAGTGTGTGCAGGAATGCTGAGCGACCCGTTTCCTCAATATCTGAGTACATGGCATAAATATATACACACATAACTCTTGTTTTGGTTCTTTTTTAGTATCTTAAATAATTAAATGACCATGAGAGTTGACCATTTAGCACATGCAGCCTTTAAATCAGTTCATCAAATCATGGCCTCTACTAGACCACTGAAGGTGTACTGTGGTATTTCTAGGACCGACGCTGGATTGGATGGAGATGTGTGGACTTTGGAAGCCATGAAAGAAAGGGTGTGGACATAGTGTGCAGCAAAGTTAAGCTACTGTAAGTGTCAAAGTAACATCTACATGAATGGCTTGGCTTCCCACCGTCTCCATTGTTATGCCTTCTTGCTTTGTTCTAGGAGCTTTTCAGCTGTTAGGATAGACGCTCATCACAATTCAGTCTTTTGTCCAAGCCACTCAGATCCCCCTGCTGCCCATTTCATGCTTCCAACGTCAACTTTTTACTTCCTGTCAAACATATCCCGCTCAAAGGCGCCATGATAACCAAATACTCTGTTATTTGCTTCACCTGTTATAATGTTCTGGCTGATTGGTGTGTAAATTATTGATAAAAACTGGCAGATTTTTGGTTACCTTACCCTGCACGGTCTACCAAGCTTAATAAATATGTATGATATTATTTTGATATGAGCCAGATGCTTCTTTTTCTAGACTCTAGTTTTCTGAGGGAACAGCGTCTATCAGTTTGTTTCTTAGACAGACCAATTCCACCAAATTTTAACTCAATACAGGTCTGGCTTTAAGGCCCATTTAACATCTTCAGGTTGCAAACGACAATGTCTCATCTTGCAGGGGTCATCCATTAAAACAGAGCCACTGCTGTTAGCCGCCTCGGCCTCAGCCAGGTCCTTAGAGAGCTCAGGTTGCAGAGAAGCTACTGTGGCTCCAGGCAATTAGTGGACAAAGCGCCTCTTTCTATAATAGATGATCAAAACTCTTGGCTGTGCATGTATGACAACTGATCCCTCCTTTATCCACTTCAGGCTCACACAGACCAAGATTATAGCTCATACTGCTGGAAGGAAAACAGACACTGACAGAGCAGTGGAGCTGTGGAACATCATCAGACGGGCTGAAATGATGGGTTCAGTTTAAAGGTCATCCTCTGTTTTTCCAGACAAAGAAAATAACAGCAGACACATTCATTCTTGAGAAAAAGACATGTAATAATAATCTGCAAGAAATCTGTAGTGTGTTACTTACAAATCAAAAAAATTAGGGTTCTTAGCAAGTTCACTACAAAAATATATTCTACACTGATGCTAAATTACCCAGCATTCTGAGACACAGTACCAAAATATTTCCTTGTGTGAT
>JAVQJX010019509.1:0-17011 GCA_036025115.1 Ambassis agassizii | reverse complement strand
TTTTTGTTGTAATCATTCTATTTGTCCAAATAAATGTACCTTTAGTTTTACCAGGCATTCAAATGAACAAGAAATTGAAGAAAACAAGGGTGGTCTAATAATTTTTTCCATGACTGTAGTTCAGTCAGTGTAGACCAATCAAAACCCTGTGACATAGAACTCTGCTAATAGTTTCCTGTGCATTAAAATGTTTTTTTTTTTTTGTCATACTTACATTCTAATGGATACCTTAGCTTCCAAATAACCTCTTGTTGTCTTCCTCTTCTGTGACTGATCAGTCTGATTGGTTAAAGTTACCAAGGGTTCACCCAATTAGTGGCAAACCATTCCTTTTGAAATTGCCTGTCCTGCCCAATCAGTTTCTTCTTACATCTAGGGCCTCAGGATAACATATTGTAACTGTCCAACAAAATACTAGTGATAACCCAGATAAAAGTGCAATAGCTACATGGAAATCCTTTCAGAATGAAGGCTCAAAGGAGTCTCATTTCCTACACCTAACCTAGTTTTTTGTTGCCAACATCAACCAGGCAGTGACTAAATAAGAGAAAAACAAAATAACTCTGTATTAAAAAAAGTTTACTTTCATGTGAGTAGCTTACTCCTCTACCATCTTCACCAGTATGTACATTAGTAAAACTTTTTCATCTGCTGCTTCATCGCAAAATAAGCATATCATCTTCTTCTCTTACACTATGTCTCCACAGGCCATTACACACATAAAAATAACACACATAAAACAAACGCTGCAGCCTCTTCATACGTATGACTCCATTTAGTAATCCCTATATAACTCCCTGCCACATGTTTCAGTCAATATACATAATTTAATCCACATGAAAGCTCCGAAATGGCCACTTTAAATCATGCATGGTGATATTAAACTGTAGTAAAAACAACATTTGCATTTTCCATCTACCAGTGTATTCTGTGCTGTATGACAGTTTGTGATTACACTGAACGTTACCTCCATCTGCCATAGCTGTCAATATTAGCCTTAATGTGCTGCACAAACTGCTTCAATAGTATACTACCACATGCATACCAACACCCAACACTTATAATCACACCAGCGCATGTTGGATAGGAGGATTGAAGAGTGTGTCTCTGTTCCAAGCACAGGTCAATTAGAGGACAGTAAAAATGCTTAGTCTGTTTTATTACATCCTTAGACCTGGTGGACTCTTACTGCCCCCAAAAGATCCATTTTCTTTACCTCCAACTCTTCAAGATGTGACCTCTGTTAACCTTTTACAGCACTTCCTCTTCAAATTTCACTCAATTATTTTGAGTTACGCCAGGAAGCCACAGTCAAAACTTCCCAAACAAGACAAATATGAGCAAACGCCTATAGTTGTGTTCAAACATGCACCCCTTTCCGAGGAAGAATCTCAGATGAGATCATGCAGGAGGGTGTGGGAGGTGTGAGTGTTTATGCTGCTTCATTCATCTGACAGAACACATAGAGCATACACCTTTATGTGTAAAAGTAAAGGTGTTAACCTATCTCATGCCCTGTGTGAGCGCACTAAGTAACCCTGCAGGACCTCTAATATACGACCTCAGCATGGTTGAAAGGATTAGTTTCATTTATGTCTGGGGAGAACACTAAGATCTCAGCAACTTTCCATTCCAATGAAATATGATTCGGACACTCAGCAGAAGTTATTTCCCTAAGCTAAAAAAAAAACAAAAAACTATGGATGTCACAGAGAGTAAGGATTGGTGATTGTTTTTAAGGATGAGAGGTGAATAGTACAATATATCACAAAGAACAGGAAGGAACATTTTTGCGCTTCATAACAGTCATCACTTTCCAAAAACTACTGTCCTGGGCCACATCACAAAGATTTTTCAAGCAGTTTTATGTGAGGTGTGTACTACATGTCCCCCTACTTTGTCAACAAGAGCTGATGGGAGTGGTAGGTGAAGGAAGAGGGCTGGGAAGCACTGATAACTGCAGTGGCTTCCAACTCCCACAAGACAAAATGTTTTCATGTCTCCTGAGGGCATACAGTTTTTGAATGTGTGCCATAAGCCAACCTGTGCCTTTATACGTAATGTGGAGATTCCTTAATGTCACACCCTTCCCTTAAGCTACCTGTACAACAAAATCAACAAGCCATCTCCTTTCAATGGAAAGAGATTATCACTGGCTTGGACTTGCCACGCATGTGCATGACTTGAAATAATCAAGGAATTTTGACATTTTATAACATTTGATCAAAAATGTACCATTATGAACCATTAGGGTCAATAGAAACAGTCCCAAGAACTTTGAAAGAGTGAAGGTAGGATGAGATTACATTGACATCATTCAGTCAGAGAGATTCTTCGTGCCAAATTGGAGGATACTCCTTCAAGGCATTCCTGAGATGTTGTTTGTTTTAGCCAGTGGAAGTGAGGTGACCTTAGGTCAACCACCAAAAGCTGTTCAGTTCATTCTTGAGTCTAAGCACAGACAGCTGAAAATAACAGTCCACTGAACATTCCATGCATCAATGTCACATGATGTTCTCCTCTGCCCCACACCTAGTGGTGGATCCTGAGATAATTGATTCCAGTAGGAGAGGTGATCATGACCATGGATCCTATGGACTCTACTTGGTCTTTGCTATGAAGAAATACCATAAACGGGCAGATTAACACATGTGTATAATATGAATGTCCCCCGCCATGGACTTTCACTAGTGTGGAGGAGGCATAAAAATGTGACCATTCAGAGAAACAGTGTATTTCCCTAGCATGTCTTCTATAATTCTATGAAGAATATGGTTGTTAATTCATCATAGACATATCCTAATGAACAAGTGAATCTAAAGGTTTTTGTGTGTGAGTTCTCTGTATCATAAGTAGTTACTAAATAAAAAAAAGTATGTTATCAGCTGTTTAAACGTGACCTCACCATTCATCCACAAACAATATTTTCCATCAGTTTGAGGAAACAAATAAAAATTCTTGGACCACTTGAGCTTGTAAATATTTCTCATTGCTGTTCATGCTGCAGAGGTGCCAGTGGAGATTATTGAAAGGGAATCAGAGCCAGAAGCCTGAAGCAATTAACAACAGTTTTTTTTTTCATTTCAAGCTGATTTAGTGTTCTTAAATCTGCAGATGTGAGCCAATGTGAAGTGGCCAACATGCAGCACCTATCTGTTATGCAGTATAAATCATACTCCAGCAAAGATTTGTACTTTTGAACTTGTCAGAAATGAGAATTGACCCAGGAAATGAGCTGTTATTCACTCATCATTGCATTTAAATAAGTCTAATCAGCCTTTCTTAAAGCATCTTTTCTCTTCTCATTACAGCATTTAGAAGCTGAATAACTGCTTCTCTGGAAGTGTTTTCCTTTCAGTAGGAACATGTGGAAAAAAAAAAAACAGCAGCCAAGCCACAATCACCACGAGCCATCTGGCAACGAATGAGGGGCTTTAACACAAGTGGAAAAACACAACTGCATTCTAATACTCCACACCTTTAATGCTTCATTTCTCATTAGAAAATATGTATGAGAGATTAAGTGAAAGAGCATGGGATGGATGTTGCAAGTTATTTGTCAGTGATCCTTGAACCCACTCAGTTATTGATTGATTGTCTTTAATAACACTTGTTTGTTTAATTTGTGCGCACAAATGAAGCCGGATGAAACATCGAGAAGGCTTCATGTGAGGAGAGCGAGCTTTTCCACAGAGCGTCTCTATTTTCTTTGGCAAAGAAGTGAGGAAAAGGCTTCGCACTATGAAAGCTCCATTCAGTGTTGTGCACATGAAAACAAGGAGGCACCCTGTGCATCAAATTAAATGCATCCCACTGGAAGATGCAAATCACATCTCATTAAAAAAAAAGTTGCAATTTTTTATGTGTGCACATATGAAACGTAACCGGAGGGCCTACCAGCTAAGAGCAGGAGCTACAACCCTTTCAAATGCTCTCCTTCACAGCGAGACACAGCAAGTGTCTGCACACCCACATTCCACACATTGAACAGGTGATTTTCAATTCCTTTAAATTGCACCACAATTACAGTAAAAGCCTGATTTCAAAGGAGGCCTGCAGCTTATTGAAGCCTAATGTTCTGAACTGCAGTCGAAGCCTGCACAGACATATATTATAGCCTCTGGTCTATTTTCTTTGCTGACTAACTCCAGCCTCAGTGCAGTAGTGAAACTAAAACACTATGACACACCATCGTTCACAATGTACAGCAAACTAGAGAACGCCTGTTATGTCTGCTGACAGTAATTGTGGTAATAATTGGGAGAGACGGAGCGAGCACCAGCAGAATAATCCCCTGCAGCTTTTCTCTGCCACATGTTACCAGGCCTTATGGCAACATGTTGACACCAATCCCAGAGACCCAGTAGGGCCAATGCTGGGCATGCATAAACAGCCTGTAATCTGCGTTGCTCACTGGCTGAAGCATACATCTTATCACTGGGCATTTGAGAAGATAGTGTTTGTACAGAGATCTTTTTTTAAGGCATCATTGTTCAAATGCACTCTATGTATAGATGTGAGAAATTTCAACACATTGTTCTTCATCCCATGTTGGACCATCACATTGTCACATACAGGAACCACAGGGGGACACCCAGACCTCTCTGTTTCCACCAACGCCCTCCAATTAATCTTGGGGGATCCACAAGCACTCCCAGGCCAGCTAAAAGCTGTAGATCTGGGCTGGACTTTGGGCCTCTACCCACCAGTGTATGCTTGGTAAATCTCCAAAGGGAAGTACCAAAAAGGAACTTCTGAGCCAGCAGACATGAGTGGCACCTGAGCAAAACTGGATATTAGGGACCAATAAAGAAGATCATATGATACACTAATTTGATAAATTGAAGCATGTTGTTTTGGGAAAAATATCTGAAATCTTAAATATTCTTGAAAGTTAAGACACTACTAGACAGGCAAGTTTTGACAGTCATCCCTAATCTAACCAACCAACTCCTCTAGGCTATGAGAAGCATATTCATTTTTTTCCCCTGATATCCACTTTAACAAGAAGAAAACACAAAATGTTGATGTTCACATCTGCCATTCTTTACAAAGTTTTACCTCAAGTGGGTTCTTCAAACAAATCTGTTATCTGGATTATCCACCTACACTCAGAAATGTCACACAGCAGCTTCGATGACTCACTCGCTTAGATTTTTGATAGTGTTCAAGCTCAGCAAAGTCCAATCAGACTCATTATCCTGGAGTGGAGTCTCCTTGCTGAGATAATGAATGAGGGTCCGGTGGAGTGTGCCTCTGTCTGGACTCATACCTAATGCCTTTGAATAGCAACGCCAGATGAGTCATCGGATGCCTGTTACAACTTCCTGCCCCCTACTCCCTCCTCTTTCTCCCGCTTTGAAAACTCCTCTGATGGGCCCATGATTTATTTAACACATGCCGATGTATTTTGCATTAAAAAAAAAAAAACAGCCTAAATGCTTCAGCACACTTCACTGGTGGAAAAGACTCCTTCTGCAGGGATTTGTGTTATCCTCTCTGAGCACTTTTTGCACCGTCAGTTTTGTTTTGAGGTTGATTCAAAGCGACTGGGAAATGTTTTTAGAAATGTTGGACAAGGAAACACATTCCCTGCTTTGTGACAGCTGCCATGTCTTTAAAAAAGGTAAATTCACGCCGATTCTCATGAGCATGAAACAACAGCGGAGCTCAGACCATTTTAATTCATAACCACAGAGGATTTCAGCATTGTAGAATTATCTGATACCAAGCAGCTTAATGCTCCATAATCTACCCAACCTGAAAATCCTGCCCCTGAGGACATAAACCAAGAACCGAAAAAACAGATCGGGCCTCGGAGATGGAATTATAACCACCAAAGATCACACAAGCCACACATAATCCTGCGCCACGGGCTGGAGCCCCAAACTCATTATTGATGAATTAATGTGAGCTTTGCTAAAAACCTATTAAACTGTATTAAGATATGCACGATGAAGAGCGATGCTAGGAGGCATAAGGAGCGACTGATGGTGACCCTCCATCTCATTTGCAGTAATGGAGAGAGTGGAACAACAGCTCGTCCACTTTGTGAGCTGCATGCTGTCTAGGTCAGCAGAGAGCAGCCTGATGTAATGAACTATTCCTGTTTAAAGGATCAATAGGGATTCATCACACAGCTCAGCAAAAAGAAGACACAGCAGAGTTAAAGGGTAAAACAACAATAAATGCCCACCACTCGGTGTGCAAAGCTGCTTGGAGGATACAACAGCCTATGCACGAAGGGAGAGGAGGAAGGGGGAGGAGAGAGAGCGGACATAACAACAACAACAACAGTCCAGGCTCTGTCTGAGAAGTTGAAACGTCTCTAGTTTACAGCGAGCTGTGGGCGTCCTCCAACAAAAACATCAGCTGCCATGACATCAGCACAGAGATGGGGATGTGTGGAGGTGTGTGTGGGGCAATGCCAGTGCAGATGCTGCAGTCATCACTGCCAGACACCTGCACGGACAGCAGGTGTGAACAAGAGTGTATATATACACAGCTCACACCACACACACACACAGCAAAAGTAAAGTCCCACCAACAAAACAGAATACGACATAAAGAAAGTGTGGATAAAGAGGAGTGAAAGCAGTAGCCCTACCGGCAGAGAGAGACAGCAGACAGCCCGGTACACAGTCAACACTGGCAGGATGAAAGAGCAGGACCATCCTTACACATTCACCTCCCGCATCAGAGAGAGAGAGAGACGGCTCAGGCCCTTGCCTCCTGTAGTCTGAGCCCCCCCCTTCCCAAGCCTCTGTCACTCCTCTCTCCAAATGTCTCTCTTGGCCCCTCCCCTCTTTCCTCTCTCTCTCTTACTCTCTCTCTCCAACCCCCCTCCCTCTCAGCAGAGTTGTGTGTCCAGCCTGATGCAGCGCCCGGTGAGTCCTTGCTGCTCGATGCCAGCGCTGCAAGGTCAAGGTTTTGTCTCCACACCAATAGAGACCCTGAGTCATTTCACAGACTTGCCTTTTCCTCCTCCCCTCCCCGGGAGAAGGTGTAGTAATTAATATGATGAGCTGCTTCAGTATGATTGCAGAGAGAATGTGCAGACTTATTCAGTGGTGAAGTGGAGAATATAAAGGAGAGTAAATTATGGCTGTGACAAACAAAAATCAATCATCCATCTGAGATAAGGTTCACTCTCCAATCACCAAATAACACAGGATTGATTTTACTGCACAACATATCATGAAGATCGGGCTCAAATGTGGTAAGACTGCACATACAACAACAGAATACCAATATTATGTAGATGCTTGGAGGAAAAACATACTTCAGAAACCGGATTTTTCACATTAAATGAAAATTACCATGAAAAATTAAGCTTCCATAACACTGGTGTACCCAGGATATATTACAGTATATACAAAGAACAAATGGCACTTTAGGCCATTGGTCCATTTATGCCCATGCAAGTGGCAGATAGTTGCCTCAAATTAAAAACAAATCAGTAAAGTTTGGGGGTTTTTTACCATCAAAAATGAATGTTCAAAAACCCGTATACATGAGTGTTTTCGACCATGACAGCACATCAATTATTAACATGTAGGGTAGTCTAACCTGGCTTTGTCAGGAATAGATACTCATGATTGTAGCCAAACTGTGCTATAGCATCAGTGTTGCTCATTTCCGGCAAGGAATCACATGTTACATGGGCTCATCACCATAGCAACCAAAGCAATGAATTGGAAGTTTACTGCGGTTCAAAGATGAGACTGAGGCCTGATCACACATCTGCCTTTCTGATCCCACCTTTTCTGTCTTTCATTCATTCAATCACAGTGTATGTAACGTCACCTCCCATTCAAAAATCTGCACTCATTCTCTCTCTTGCTCGTCTCGCAGACACCCACCACAGTTCTAACGCCACCTTCCACCAGAAGACTCAAGACTTCTAACTGAGCCAGCACCAAAACCTTTACTGCTTTATTGTTAATTATCATGTTAGTTGAACTCTGAAAGAATGATGACCTTATCTTAGCCCTAATGTAGTCTTAGTGTCTGAATTTCACTTCTGTGAAATTCACCCTCTGTGCTTGAACCTGCAGGACTTTGGAACTATGCTTCAACATGAGTTTCAAGTAGTTTGGATGTCTATCAGTCACACTCACTGCAAGGTTAACCATCCTTAGTGTAGTATGTTGTAGCAGACTGTACAATTTTGGAGTGAAATGTCATTAGCTGTAATGAATCAAGAGTGCCTGCAAAGGAGGAAATGATCAAATTAGCAACACAAAGACAAAACATCAATCGTGCTTTCAACAGCAGATTTACTCTAAACTTCCTTTGTGTCCCATGGCTAGATTTCTGACACAGCATTAATGGTTCACAACCTAAAAACATGTGGTGGATTTAGCCCTTATTATGCTTTAGAGGGACCAACATTCATTTCATATGATTAGTGATGACCAATGACAGCAGTTTAAGTCTATTGATGGTCTGCTGTTGGTTCTTTGGGCCAAACTGAAATGTTCCCAAAAATGACCTACACTGTGTCTTCAGTTGCACATTTTTGTAGTTATACTTGCTATTTCAAGTGCATATGTAAGTTGTGGTACGGGATATCCCCATTTTCGGGGGAAGAGGACACCAAAAACATGGACTTTCCATGATCTCTGAAAATGTCCTTATCAAATAAATTTGATGGTTATGCCTCTCCTTGTAGTGGCATAATGATATTATCACTTCTTAATACTACTTTTTCTCTCCATTATCATTACATTTAGTTCAGACATTTCATTTTCATTCAGAAGTGATTGCATTAGGACCTTCTAGCACCACCATCAAGTCAAATTAAATACTACTTGACAATTTTATATACTGGTGACCATTAAATGTGCTGAGGGCATACCAGCTGACACATGATCTAAAATTGTCTTTGGTTGATTTTACACATTGTTAAAAACTGTCAAAAGGTGCTGAAAAACAAGTATTGATTAACTACACAGCCCTGACCCTCAGACAATATAGTTAAACCAATAGGCAAACAGTGAAGAGCATTGTTTGTGAAGCAAAGCAGAACCTCTGATGATAAGACTTACTGTAAACTGCAGCTGGCATGGAACGGCATTAATATCCTGAGCGAGCCTCTCTATCCACCTGGGAGGAAGTTTGCCAGGGGTCGTGCCCCCTTCTAACGTTGGCACTCAAAGGCCTGTCACCACGACGACTGATGCGCTGTCGCACGTCTGTCGCACGGTGCCAGGGGGGACAAAAGGAGGCAGAGGCTATAGCTGTTGCGCTCTTACCACTGGGCCTATAGGATTACTGGTAATGGGATTTCCCTCTAATGGCTCCCTCTGACAGGTGGTGTCCCTGTTTAGCGCAAGTTCAGCTTTGGCTATAAAAACACCACTGAGGGTTAATGCTTTCTCTTCCATGTACTACAAAAATATCCATCTTAGCTGTTAACACCAGTGTTGAGGCAGAAAATCTTTTTTTTTCTCCATAGCCAGTATCTTCTGTAAACAAATGATAATATAAAAAGACGGCAGATTGCCTCATTCTCACATGGAGACAGCAAAACCAAACTCAATCAGTAATCAGCTTTTTGACCATAGAAATTCCACTTGTATCATAATGGATGCAAAATTTGACTTGCAAATGAAAAAAGCAGCATTTTCATGAAGACCTGAAAGAGCTGTCATTTTACTCAAGAGTGTCAAAAAGTAGATCTTATAAAGTTGGTAAAGTTGCAAGAGATTGACTTAAAGTGCACTTAAAGTCTCAAGTTCAGGCTTCCATCTCTAGACAAGCATGAAAGTGCAAAATAAGTCCTGGGATCTCTCACCATATTTTTGATTTTCAACAGCTGCAGACCAAAGTTCATTTAACACAGCAAAGACTACAACAAATCAGTTAGGAAACTTGCAATGCATGTTGTTTACCACTAGTGTATCTATTCCATCAAGTATTTCATTTCATTTGGAAAAGCTCCTTGCTAAGCACATATTCAAATTGATATACAGATGTATAGCGCATACATTTTTTTTTTTTGCTTTTGAGCTTGACTAAAATAGCCTTGACTAGCCTGAGTAAATTGGGTTGAACTTGCATGAATTTCTGAGAGCTAGCCTGACTTTGTGCTAGCTTGAATTTTCCAGACTTAAACTGAACCCATTCCAAAAAATACCCTGAATATGCTTCAAGTAGCTGACTTTGACTGAACAGCTTGAATCAACATGAATCAGCCTGTAGGATTTTCTGACTAAACATTAAACACTTGAATGATTTCTGTGTATGATGATTTACCTTCATCTTAATAGTGTACAGGACCGTATGACCACAGAAAGGAAAGGAGTTGTATGCTGTAACACAAGTGTCAGCATTATGTGAAACCTGTATCTCCATAGTATAAATGACAATAAGGTAACAAGAGAAAGCTTTCAGCAGTAATCAGTTTAACCCTATAGGACCTGCACTCGCTGAGGTTATGCACCTTTCGAAAGAATAGTACTTGTTTGTGTAGTAACAGGACAGCCTAACAGTGAGTGGCTCTGACATTTCCTCCACCTCTTTTGCACAATCTCGGCTCTCCTGTTGCAAATTCAACCAAAACACACCTCATCTGGCTGCCACTGCTGCTAAGTCATCGAAGGGAAGGGGAAGAAAAACAAGAGAGGTGGAGGGATGGAGGGAGGGAGGGAGGGAGACAGAGAAGACAACAATAGCTGGAGGCCACGTCATAATGTAATGATGCTAATGAGGATAAAGCAGCTTGTCACCTTTTCTCCATAAGCCTCTGAAAGAGGGACAGCTTGTGACATCGCAGGGATCAGCAGCAGTGTTTCACACGTTGCAACACAAAACAGTGCGTGAAGCAGTGCAGATGGACACAAACAGGATCTTCTGTATCTTAACCGTAACCGTAACTGTTTATGTAGCTTCACCTCAACCTTAGTGGATTCCATCCCACCTGTTATTTGGCAAGTGGCGGGGTACTATGATACTGCAGACAGGTCTCCAGTCCATTATAAGGCTTTGGGAAATTATAGCAGGCATTTATAGAACAGGAAGATTAACTGAGAAAATAACAGGGAGCTAAATCAATCTGATGTTTGACATTTACATAGATTTATAGTTAAAATGTGCCGGGTCGAAGAGAATTCATTGTACGCAGCCCACTTATAAAACCTCTGAATGCATGACTCACAGTGTGAAGAACCACTCAAACATGTCAACATTTTTTTTTTTTTTTTTAAGAATCAGAGATTACTGACAGATAAGAAGATCAAGTAAATGTTTTGGCTATGACACCCTGAAAGCAGCACAGATGATTTCATTATGAGAGTCAGGCAGATGTCAGAGTTACATAACAGAGGTACAGCCCTGAGAAATGGCATAACAGACACAGAGTGTTTGAACTGATCAAGACTAAAGCCCGGGGTTCAGTCTGTGGTGACATTGTGCTTCTCTGAAGTGGTGTTGTTGTTGGTATTGTTGTAACACCCCTTCATCCATCCAATCATCCACTTTCTTTTAACCCACTTTGTCCTGTACTACAGGATCACAGAGGGACTGGAGCCAACTGTCAACGGGGAGAGAGGCGAGATACAGCAGGACAGATCACCTGTCTGTCACAGGATCAAAATCTAGCATTATTAAATAATATATTTTCCACATATTATTAATGTGTGGTTTATGTGATTAAAATAAGTAAATAACAATAACCAAAAAAAGAAAGAAAAAGAAGCAACAACTCAACGGTATCAGTGATGGAAACTGTGTTTTTCAAGGACGTAATTAAAAGCAGGAGGAAAGGGCATAAAAGCTAATTTGTGTCCCCAAGCAGCCTTTTAATTTGGCCATTTAAGTGAAGGACGGAATGACTAATACACTTTGATGATCAACAGAATGTTGTCTGTTTTTATTATTATTATTATTATTATTAATAATAATAATAATAATAATACTCGAGTTCATTCATATTTGAGTTGTTTGTTTACTTCCTATTGTTTGTGCATTAGGTTGTTTCTTTTTATACATTTTATACAGTGCATTATGTACCCACATATAAAAAGACAGAGTGGTGATATGTATTTTTTATATGTTTACATAGTAATATAGTAATAATACTATAATCTATAATCCTCAGTGTGGTAGTCATTTTGTGCATCTCCTGCTATGTTGCCAAAAGTCCAGCAGAGGGCGTCCTTATTCCAGTCTTTATGCCTTTTAAGCTGAGGAGCATGAGCATGTTGATATTCAGAGCTGACAGTGTGTGAAAAAGCAGCAGATATTTGGCTCATCCAAAAAAAAAAAAAAAAAATCACCTGACTCCTCTTACTTCACACATGTCCTTCTCCTCAGGCGTAGGACACACTGGCTGATGTGGTCTTCAGGCCTGTGCCAGAATTTATAATTGGGGTGAAGGGAGCCTTGTATTCAGATGCATTCAGATTTCACTTACTTTTGACCAAAGCATTGTCTACTATAATTCTGAAGTCTCTCTTTCTTCTCCCACCAATTAGAGGAAGGCACGCTGAGGGAGAGAGGGTAAGAGAGAGAGAGAGAGGATAGGCCATCTCCATCAGCCTGCTAACCACTCAGGGGAGCTCATTAGAGCCGCCCTCAGCCCAGAGGCTTGGTGTTGTGTTGGCACTACTTCAGACACCACATCAGTACCATCGGCCTCAACGCCACTAATAGAAGGAGCTGGAGTGAGAAAGCAAAGAGGAGCTTTCAACTGCCACTCCTAACAGCCTGTCACAACATTGAGGTGTCCAGATGTAAAACCTTGTTCTAAAAAATCTCACAACATGCCTGGATCTCACTTATTGAATAAAGGTTTGATAGTACAAAGAAGGTGACAGTAAGAGTAGCAACAGAAACCTCAGCACACCGGGCTGATGTAAATACTGGCTGGTAGGAGAACTTATCTGTGTGATATGTGCAGCAGAGAGAATCTGTGGAGGATCCCTGATAATGAAATTCCCCAAAGCCTGTGAAGTAAGGACGGGAAGCGCCCGCAGGGAGAAGGCGAGAGTCCGCCTCCACCAGTCAGAACATTTAAGCTCTCATATGTGAGCAAACAGCCAGATCCGGAGCTCATCCCTCACTATATCACACAGCGGCCCTCTTTGGCTTCAGTGGGAGGTGCCTGCTTGTTTTGGTGTAATGAACAGTGAAGCACGGTGGCACAGCATCGCCCCTGGTGGATGAGTACAGTAGGAGCTGGATGGAGTCCACTGACTCACCGTGGCAACAGACGACAGATGTTTGTGTGTACATGTAGAGGAGGATTTAATGACTGTTTACCATCTTGTGCAGAGAGATGTTGGCCTCATCCTGCTGAATGTCACCTTATGGGCCTGACAGCATGCATCACTTGGATGGATAAACTGGTTTATTACAACCAGGTTGTTCATTTTGTAGAGTTTAGTTACAACAAAAATCCTTTTCTTTCTTTCTTTTTTTTGTCTGGTATTCTATCTATACATTATTTTTCAACTATATATTAATTATATATTGTTTTTACAGCATGACAGTGGTGATGGTCATATTACATGTTGTCATCTGTGCTCTCAATCATTTTTCATTCAACAGCTTGTTAAAGTCTTTACAGACATTTTTGCAGCCCCTCCAAGTCCACAGCTCTGCATTTCAGTTCCAAACAAAGGAAAACATTCAATGAAAATTAACAAGTCCAGTTGCCTCTGCCTCAAACTCTTGAATGAACAACAGGAAGCATCATATTTGTGTGAGCGCTCTGCTGCTGCTGCAGTCAAACACACTGATACTTAGCACATCTGTAAAGTGCATGGATTCCACCATAACTGTTCATTCATGTCACCCATGAGTCAGATCTGTGTGCTTTTTAAGACAAGTCAAATGAGTCACTGGAAAATTTTTTTTTGATTTGAGTCTCTTCAGCATTGTCATGAAAAAATGCACAAGACTTCCAAAACCTGGTGCCTTTTCAGACCAGGCTAGCGTGTACATATTTGGAAGTTTTCCTGTCAATGACACACACTCATATGAAGGTTGCGACATATGACTCAAGTTCCATATATGCAATAAAACTACTTAAGTTTAGATGTTAAAACTATTGGGTGAAACTGAAGTAAAGACCAAATTCTAGCATCTGCAAGAAGCTTCTCCGCCATTTCTTAGCTAGCATAATGCGAAGTTGCACCTTGATTAACACATTTGACATGATCAGATACAAACACTTAATCTCCTAACCCTATATTACATGGATGGTAAAGATAGACAATAATTTCCAGTTAGCTTGAGCCACTATAGTATCAGTTCAGCTGCCATTTATACAGGCGGCTGTACAGATAAAGCTTCCTATAAGCCTTGACAGAATGACTGTACAGTCACATATTAGATGCCACTTCACGTGCACTTTAATGGGGTTCGTTACTGCTGCACATCTTTCAAATGTGTGTGAAAAATGCAGCAACTCACTGACATTTGTGATCTTGTCAAAGTGTGTAAAACCGAAAATCACTGGAATAAAAAGTCAATGAATTGTTCGGATTGGAGAAAGTGCGTCTTCAAAGGCAATTCATATTGATACAGTAGGAGAGCTCATTCCTACAAAGGAACTCTTGTCACCGTGACTTGATAGAGGGGATTGGATGAAAGCTGTCGGCACAAAGCAGGAACAGAACAAAGTGATTGTTAGCAGCTCTTTGAGGAATTGTTGTTTTCAAGTCAGACGAGAAAGAGAAAATGAGCGGGGTAAAATCGTGTTGAAATAAAAGGAAAGACATCAGAGGGGAAGGAGAGGGAAAATGCCAACGACAGCCATTACGTCCCCGATGTCCATTACCTTTGCAGTTGTGTAGATAATCTGCTATGAATTTCTAATAAGCCTGGTCTCTCCTGTGTCATCAGATACTTTATCTGCACAATCCATCAAACCGACACCTCTGTGTGCACAAAATGGAAACCAAGAAGAAAAGCAGTTATAAACATGCTTACGCATACTTATGAAAACATTATTGACCTGAGCTGAAATGATCTCCACCTGGATCACTTGGCTCTTCAATCAAAAAGAAATCTTCTCACCGCCTCATCATGACCAAACCACACCCACAGAGTCACATTAAAAGCTAATCAGATGTTAAAAGGCTTTTCATTGCAGGGCCACAAGAAGAAGACAGACTGCCGTGTGGGGACCACTGACTGAGCAGCAGCACTGCCCAGTAATTACCCGTGGTCCACCACCTGCCTCCCAATCACACCACCACACCTCATAAAACATGCTTCCACACAGCTGTGGACAGTCTACTCTACATCTACTAGCCATGATGATACACTATAACAAAGAGTCATTTGTAAATGACTTTGTAATCCTCTTGTGTCTGTTTATTATGGCTTCATTTTTGTGTTATAATTTGATGAACTTAGTTATAATACTGGTCTGTTACGACCAGATAATGTTAATTATATCAGCCTCATCGTCCCACTTCTTCTTGCTTAGTAACAGAAAACCGGAACATCATTTTGAGCTGTCAGTTTGCGGACGTTTGGTGTGTACATGTTCTCACATGGTTTCACGAATTTTTTGCAGCCATTATGTCTTTTTATGGTTATGTTCTTGTAATTACAGCAAGGGGGGTTTGGCTAAAACCGGAACCTCAGTTCTAATTTCGTACCATAAACATGTAAATGTGAGCTGGTATGACAATAACGTTCCTTGATTCCTTGATTTGTGTTAAAGCTACATTGTCTATATTTTTGTGTATTTTTGTGAACTCACTTGTAAATGGTGTTAGGTATTTGTAGCCATTGTTTCCCTTGTGACAGCACTGTGCTGTGGTCAGAGTAACTATATAGAAAACAGGAAGTGAGGTAGCATCATTGCAGAGCCCACATAAGGAGGAACTCAGAGTGGACGGGTGGGCTGGTTCTCTGAATACAGCACATTAATTTGAAACTTTTATTTTAACCATTTAAACCACGTGTAAATACAGATAGATAAACCTTCAAACACTTGAAACTCCCTGTTATTATGGTCATGGAAGTGGAGCTAACCTCGCTAAACTCACCCTCAAGTGGCCACAACAGGAAGTGCAGTTTTATCTATCTAACCCAGCTGTGAATGCTGAGAGGTGGGATACACCCTGGACATGCTGGCGGTCTAAAAATATAAATGTGAAAATATAAACAGTAAATATAATATTGGCAAGAAATGAAACACTGAATTCTTCACTAGACATGGTGACGACAATAACTGACATAACTGCAGGCAACTTACAGAGTCATATGAGCAATGTAAACACAGTCTAGTAAACATATGATCATGTGAGGAGCAGGCGAGGAGGCTGGCAGCAAATATATAATCATTAATACACAGACACACACCGCCCTCTCTTCCCCCTCCTCTCAATCTCCTTCGCATTAATTATGACATTGATAATAAAGGAAAGTGTTTAACGGGGAGGAATTGCAAATGAGCAGGAATTGATTGGGCTTTCTGTCCTACTAATTGATTGCGGACTTCAGCCAGGAATAATAAAAAACAGAAGAGGAGGTGAGGCAGAGAGGAAGACAATCCCAATTTGGATGGGAGGAGGAAGAGGAGGTGGAACAGTGGGAGGAGAGAGGGACTTAAGAGGTCAAAGGGGAGGGGGTGGGGGAATAACTCCCAGCATTTCTGCAGCAATTTGCAACAGCTGATAAAGAAGTACTATTTCTAATTACTGCACTGTATATCAGTCACTGTCTAAGAAAGAAAGTTATTTGAATGAACAGGCAAGATGCAAAACACGTACGACAACATATAATTCTCACTCACCACCAACAGCATGCAGTAATCTGCTCCTGCCATATGCAACACTATCAACAAAAAGTCAATGCCACCAGTGATGAATATGTTTTTTTTTTTCTTCCTAGAATGCAACACCAAAGGGCATGGGCATTAGGCAGGAGGTATTCCAGGAACCATCAGCCCCCTATTGATTAGCTGCAGGGCTGTATATTATAAACAGCACTCTGGTAATATTAACTGAGCTATTCCTCAGGTAAAGAGGTGGAAAACAACCCACTC
>JAVQJX010019503.1:0-13757 GCA_036025115.1 Ambassis agassizii | reverse complement strand
GTGTGTGTGTGTGTGTGTGTGTGTGTGTGTGTGTGTGTGTGTGTGTGTGTGTGTGTGTGTGTGTGTGTGTGTGTGTGTGTGTGTGTGTGTGTGTGTGTGTGTGTGTTGATTTTTGATTTTTAATTTTATGTAAGCAAATTTTACAGAAGTATATATTATATATATAGATAGATGAAATACTGCTTGGACAAAGTCATATCAACAATCTGAGCTGCTACAATAAAACCAGCAGCAGCTTTATACACATATGCAAGTTAAGTCTTAACAGGCTTATCCGTGTGCAGCGCCGTTATCTGAGTTAATCAGCTATGGGTGTGTGCCTAATGTGATGCTTTTTGCCTTTTACTCACAAAGCACACGTGCACACAAAATGAGGTGCAGACGAAGGCCAAATATAAAGGTCAGCAGGTGCGTAGAGGTCGGACAGAGCAGAATGATTCAAAGGTACCGACACACTGTCATTGTTGTTGATTGGAGTGTGCTTGTAAAAAAATGTGTTTTTGATAACAGTATGAAAACCTTAATTCTGCATCTCTCTTGTTTATGATTGCACAGTTCATCAAAGCTTCAGAGGGGTCATTTCCTCTACGTTACTGTAAGAAGCTCATGGTTACTCAACCTCAAGTAACCACATCCTAATCCACTTAAAAGACAAAAACACACGTGAACTGTCAGTTTCCAGGTCACATCCGCATGCGTGTAGACACACAGACACACATTTGTACGACAGACTCAAACATCATGCATCATCATCAACGATTTCATAAACGTTCTAGCGCGAGTACAGCAGGCGTGGAAGGCCACACCGAGCTTTCAAATGACATTGAAAAAAACACAGTTTCTCATTATGTTGAAGCATCATCAATACACATATGTCAAAAAGAGTTGCTGCTCTTTTCTCATGCCGTGCTAACGCTCCGCCTGAACACCAAAACACCACAGGAATTAAATCACCTGCGCTAATCTGTTGCTCAGATAAAGTTCCAGACAGCAGACTGCATGGAGTGCAGCTTTATCTCATTACACTCAACATGAAATGGCCAGCCACCACAAACACACACTACATTAACACAATACTACATGAGTAAACAAAAGGTGAGAGTACATAAAAAAAAAAAATCCTCAATGATAAAGAAAGATTTCTATTTTATCAAAGCCTTAAAATACATAAAGCCAAGTTATCGTATCAGGAAGTTAACGTGCCACATTATAAATTATCTTCTATAAACCATTTAGGAAACTCCGAGCTGACGTTAAAGTGAAGTGCCTCTTATCTGTTTAGTGGCTTTTACTTTGTCACTGATTCTTTGATTATTATTTTTTTATGTAATCAAGCAAAAGAAAGAACTTAGATTATTCCTTTTATCAGGTGTTGATATTCTTCTTGGAACCAGCACTACAAAAGTAGCAGGGCACACTTAAGTGAAGCCAGAGTGGCGTCAAATGACCCACATGAAAGAGAGAACACAGAATTGTTTTTTCCACCCATGACTGTGTGTCTTTACAGTTTAAACCCGTCAGTTGACTGACATTATCAGAACGTATATACCAAGTAATGTGACATATTGGCACATTGCAGTGAAGCTCAAACTTTGTTTTCTTAACCAGCAGCATTTCTATTCCTTACCAAGAAAAGAAGCCTGTTTTGAAAAACTGGACTTCTTCCTCCAGCCTATCAATCAATCCCCATAGACATCCATGTGAAAATATCTTTCAATTTCAGGAAGCCTTAATATTTCGTCATCTCACTCCATTATCAATCAAAGTCAATATTTTTGGCAAACTACCTTAAAAGCTCCATTCCCAATTACCTCAGCTAGCATCTAATTTATTTGCACAAGCATCCATTAAGATACAGTATATCAGTCAATAATGAACCAAAATCCAGAAGAGACTTAAATCTGAGATTTAAATGCAGCAAATGAAACTGAACACGAATGACTGCAGTTAAACATCAAACATATTTTTACACTGGCCAGCTGAAGACAGTAGTTCAATAGCTGCTCCGCAGGGACACACTGCCTGTAACAGAGCACCCAGCTGCCAGCTATTGACCCCCCCAACACACACCAGATGCATCCAGTATTCTCTAAAGAAACGTACTGTGGGTGAGACAGGCACGACCACGCATATATATATATATATGTGTGTGTGTGTGTGTGTGTGTGTGTTCAGCGCCTTTCCTCCTAAAACTCACAGCCACCAAATCTCAGCCTCCGGGGACAGCTGTCGCATCGACTTCCAAAACTGGACGGTCACTCTGCAACTCCAACCCCCATCACACACACACACACACACACACACATTAGCATCAGTCCTCCAATCTAGTGAGTGTAATCTGCTTAGTTTATATCTGACTCACAGTCATCCATCAATTACTGAGACGGTGGGAAAGACTATTGACAGTGTGTGCAAACAGCAGACACGGCCCCTCGTCAGACAGATGAAAGAAAGGAGAAAGAGAGCAACAGAATAAAATCATATTAAAATAATTTATTAGTTGGATGTCTGTAAATAGATGGATTGGAGGGAAGTGATACGTAAAAATGACGGATTGGCCGACAGATGAGCTCTTGCAGTGGGATCAGTTTCATTTTATTGATCTGTGGCACACTGTATAGGGATCAGAGGTCACACACACACACACACACACAAACATAGAAATGCCAGAAACCTTAGAAAGCCTCCGGGACAAGCTTAAAGCAACGTAACCATAGAAATGTCACTTAGAGCTACTAGAACCTGCTGCTGCTGCTGCTGCTGCTATCCTCAGAGGGTCAATGGTCTTCAAATGGTTTTCACTTATCTGGAGATTCTACAGTCCCACAGGGCAGGAAGTGACTCACTGCTGGGAAACATATATGCACAGGAAGGCTTTCAGGCAGGCAGGATTTCATTAGGACTAATTTAAGATCATCATATGAATATTTGAGACTTAAACACACAGAGATACAACACTGGAACATTTGACTGGACTGCCCCCAAGTGGACGGATGTCTTTGATATTTAAGATAATCCAGACCATCGCTTTAAAATGGTATTTAAAAGCAGCTGATATGTAGCTTTTGTCTCCTTCATGGTCTTATAATGATGTGCCCATCTGGAGGTTCTTAGGGTAATTATGTAACCAGGACTAACAGCATAATGTGGATTACCACTGCAAAAACCCCTCAACAAGCAGTATTGGATTACCTGGTCAGCTTCTGCTTTCAGAACACCCACCTTCATAGAAAACAAAAAGTCTCCTCTGCTTCTGTGTGACTATTAGGCAGATTTACTGTAGTTTTTAAGTTATTTATTAGTAAATTCTCTATTTTATTTTATTTTATGTTTTAATGCTAATTTCTACTTGGCTATAGCAGCAAAAAGGTAGCATGAAGGAAAAGGATGAGTTATTATCAAATCATGTTGTTTCCTGGAGTTTGAAGGCTTCCTGCTAGATAAACTGTGTGATTAAATACTTCTATAATGCCATTTCAGACATTATGAAGGCAGTATGTTTGTACCTGGTATTACTCCCTGAGCACTCCCACACACCAAAGACTTAGCTTAGGTGTAAGTGTGACTGGCTGTTTGTCTCTTTATGTTAGCCCTGTAATAGACTGATGACCTGTTCAGCTGAGATAGGCTCCAGTGGGTTCAAAAAATGGTTAACCCTTTCTTATGATGGTTGTTTCCTCTTATTATAGACTTTTGCCCTGATTATGAATTTTTATAGATATCTGATATATTGAGGAATCTAGTTCTGGATTCTCCATTGACTGCTTAACTGGAGGCTTAAATCAGGTGTGATGAACATCATTTTCTCCGTTATTATCTTCCGAAAATAAGCTGACATAATTTAAGCCGCTATCACAAGAAGCTTTGTTATCTTGTGTTAACAGAAAAATTAATTTGCGATCATGAGATAACGTGAAAAAGACAACACAACTCTGTGAAAGGCTAAAATCAGCTCATAAAAGCATTGTTTTATTGTGCTTTTTTTTTTTTTTAGAAGTTTAAAACCCTCACACACACACCTGGTTCCCAGACCTGTCTCAGGTGAGAAGCCACTCATGCAAATCCAATACACACTGAAGTGTAGGAGTCAGCACACACACACACACACACACACACACACACACACGCACACACACCTACTGCTGATGTCAGGAACTATTAAAAACGCTTTCACATACCCACACACAGAAACAGCATGCAGCCTATCTCATCATATCACTTACTTTTATCTCCACAGGTGGCAAATTTAGCCCTCTGGCTCAGTGTCAGCATGTCTTACAATAAACACATCAACGCAAAAACACACACACACACACACACAGATACAAAATGAGCTTTAAAACAAACTGCCACAGCCTTATGGATTCCCTTTCTGGCTTGTTTCTCATCCATTTTTGCCACCCGCTCGGACCCGGGCCAATACATTCTGTCAGCAGCTCCACAGGTGAGCCGGTCTCATCTCACGACACTGTCTGACACCATGGAGAGCTGACGGCACTACCATCCTCCCTCCCTTCATCCTTCAAATCCTTCACACTGTGTTTCTATCCTTTCTGTCCCACCACCTCCTCCCCCCCCCCCCCCTCTGTTCTTCATCATCTGATCCTAAAGATGCAACCCGGCGCACCTATGGGAGGTTTTTTTTTTTTTTTTTTTTTTGGTGTGTTTTTTCTGTGACCCCACCATCCGGTCATCGCCTCACCCAGTTAGCCCCCCGCTCAGCACAGTCCACCGTTTCCTGGCCCTGGTAAGATACACCAGTCAAAATGTAATTTTCTGCAAGATTACACATGATAATGAGTCGCTTTGGAGGATCGCCATAAATGATGACTTCCAATTATAGATGCATAACTATCGATCTGTCAACAGAGGCGGCAAGAAAGGAGAGAAGAGAGGAGCTGGACGGATATACACTAATGTTATCTAATGTTATGTTTACTGACATCTTGCTTATATACCGCACACACACACACACACACACACACACACAAAGAAACAGTGGGATGCTGCTGCAGATACAATTTGCTGAACTGCTCACAAAGTCCAAAACATGCAGCCTGAGAGATGAGTTCACCTGGGATCAAAGTAGACCTTCACCTGGTCTCTTTCTCATACACACACACACACACACACACACACCATACTGGATTGTTTCTAAGCAGACAGGAACAAAACACACATCAGAGCATTTGCTGCAATTAAAAAGAAGGCTGCATCTACTTCTTTCTGCTCGTACATCTTATTGTTGTTGTTTTTTTGTTTTGTTTTTTTGCTCAGTACTCACTGTCAGTTTCATCCACTGGCTGGCTGGCTGTGGCTGGTCGTCCGCTCTACAGCTGCAGTCAGTCAGTCAGTCAGTCAGTCTCAAGGACAAACGCTCCAGCTCTCCTCGCCTCCGGTCTCTGTAGCTCAGCGATGCAGCAGCGCGCACACACACACACACACATAAATTCATAAACACACACACACACATTCCCCCTCTCGCGCTTTCTCTCCTCTCACTCTGATCCAGTGCTGAGTTTACCTACATACCTGCCTAGCTTGCTCACAAGGGAGTCCTGAGACTGTGTCAGACAGAAAGTATGTCTAAGAGAAGGGGGGCAGACTGTTGAGGGGTTTGGAGGACACACAGCCAGCATTCCCTTGTATGCAGAGGGAGGTGGTAGAGGACACACAGCGCTCCTGTATTCCCATAGATACAGAGGAGGGATTTCTATTGCAGCCTTGCAAGAGATGGGGAAAAGACAGAGAGAGAGAGAGAGAGAGAGAGAGCATCATATTTCAGCGATGTTGAGTCAGCATGTGAATGTGATGCATGTGTTGAAGGCTATGTTCTTAGGAGTAAGTTCAAACTCTTCAGTGTCAAAGTTCTTCGGAGACACCGAAACTTGAGTTAAACCTGCTCCTGTGTGCGTTTTTCTCTGACTCCCTGCCACACATACATGTTCATTTAACTCTTAAATGGCCATAAGTGTGAAGGTGAACATGAACAGTAGCCCCACCTCTAAGATAAACCCTGCTGGGACAGCAGACCCACATACCCCTCTACAGGATAAAGTGAATATAGCATGTGGATGGAATAAAGCTGTAACAGCATGTTTCTTAGACAGGAAACTGATGGAGACAAACACAGCAGAAGCACACACTGTTAAAGGATCAATATACGAGTACGTCACTCCAAATGTATAATTTAATAGCTAATTCTTTTTTTTTTCTGATTATGTCTAACACATTTAACTCAAGAAATCAAATCTGATACATTTGTAGCTTATTTAAAAGTAAAATCAATGTCACTATCTGGTGTTTATTATTAAAATCTTTAGAGATTTGCTCCTCTAATAAATAGCCTGAACACTATTCAAATCATTGGTTAATCAGCTTTTGGTTTAAACTGCTTGATGGACCACAATAAGACAATAACACACATTACAGTAGTTTTGACAGTTTCCATGTTTAATACATGTAATCCTGTCACTCAGCTCACATCTCTGAGCTAGCCTTCACTTACAGGGGGAAGAAAAAAATTTTTTTTTAAAGATAAAAAATAATTGTTACAGTAGAAGCTTCTAACCCATTTTTCTTTATCAGCAAATGTATTCCAAATAAGGGATGCACAATAACACCAGTTTTAATTTCACCCTTTGATGCATTGCTTTAACTAAGAGAGACTCTCATCATCAGCACCAATAGTACGACAAACATCCAATATTGTGCATCCCCATCAAATCTTTTAGTACAACAATGGCAGGTCAAGTAGACCTGCCATTGTTGACATGACCCTCAACATTACAATTACACAAACTAATTACTACTAATTTTAGTGTAATGACCTGTGTTGGTAGTTCCAAGTGTTTGAATAGACATCAGTCACAGACCGAACAGACAGAGTCTAATCAAACAAACCACAGGTACAGTACCTTTCAGTGTGTACTGTAACAGCAGCCTCTTTTGTTGTTGTCGGGTTTTTTTTTTTACCCAAACCCAAAAAGAAATGATGTGTTATTTCATCATGTGCCGTGTGTGAAGTCACCGCTGGCTAAAAGCTGCAGGCTGTAGTGATGTGTTATTAAAATCTTTAAATAATACTGGCTAAAACAAGACTTCATGAGAACAACTGGATATTTTCTAACAATTGCAGCTGCACGTGCAGACATAGAGGCACTGGCACTAAATGAAAGGAAAATTCTGGTTTGGATTTTTATCTTTTTTTGTTTTGTTTTTGGAGAGATTAAAAAAAAAAAGCATCCTGAACACTTCTTTCATTAATTGAACAATATATATGATTGGGAAAAACATTGACATCTCCCCACTCATGTCAACACATTGTACCCTAAATTCATTACAATAATAAAAACTAAAATGACTGTTGAGGTATGGCCTACTCAAACCTTTGACTCTTGTGCAAAACCATTAAATCACTAATCAATACGGCTGACTGAAAACAACATACAGTGGTGCACCGTGAACTTCTGCTCTCAGTATGAAGACATCTGAGGTAACAGATGAGATGTGGCATCGACGTTATTTATTTTCTCCAACATGGAGTTTCTTCAGGACATGTTTTTTGCGACAAAGTCTTTTCTTCACATGTCATGGAGTGCGCGTGGAATGGATCTCCTCAGTTTCTAGCAGTTTCCCCAATATGGGAAAGTTTATCATAGGTCATCATAGACCGGGTCTGCTATGACCAGCTTTGCTCCTTCTCTTCTTCTTCTTTCCAGCTCGCATGTCTGGATTAGTTATTCTATTTTAAAAAAATAATCCTGAGGAGAATTTCTTCTTTCATCACTCCTTGTTGGGGCATCTTCAGAAATCCTGAAGGTGAACCACGGTCAGTTGAAACCTAGACCGGTGCCTTTGGGTCTCTGGGTGGCCCGGATGGGTTCAGTGATACCCCTGCCCTCTGGGCCAAGGCCCATCCCTGGGTTCCACCCCATGCTCTGCAGCATGCGGTTCCCCATGTTAGACTCAGGGATGGGAGGCGCGTTTTCGCCGACCGCTCCTGAAAAAGAAGGTAATTAGCTCCACAACATTAACAACATTAATGTCCAACTACTTTAATATTAAAAGAATAAATCACTGGTTAACAGAAATCATTTAAAGGTTTAGCAGCAGTGTCACAACATTCCTGTTCCACTGATTTATCATTAGCCCACTGCCTGTTACAGACTCAGTATAAACCATGTAATTGACTTAGCCACACTCCCAGTTGGGTAACAAATGCAGACATTCAATGGTCATTTTGTCCTTCCTCTTCCTGGAAGTTCACAGTCCAGCCACAGAAACTGACCTATTAACCTTTTTAATCCTCTCCTTATTTGTATGCAGTGCAAACTAAAGTACTATACACACAGGGACGCCATTTAATTTAACCTAATCATGACCTGACAAATCAATAAAAATGAAAATTTGTGCTACTGTAGCCCTCTATTTCTAATATTCTCAACAGTATTAGTAGAAAAGGGGAGTTCACACCTCAACCAAAAACATGTATGACACACATGAAGCTTAACAACTGAACCTTTCCTATTCTAAAAGCATCAGCTGCTTCAGAGGCTAACCTAATCCATTATCTTTGCTGTGACAGCATGATTTAGCCAGCTGACTCTTGTCCAGCAAAGCTTATAGGAGAAAAGGGGGTTAGCAGCTAAAATGGGGTTTCATAACAATAAAAGAGGAAGAGAGAAGGAAGGAAAGCAGACTGCTGGACACATTGAGCTCTACTGTGAGGTGGTGGAGGGGGTGGGGTTGGGCGGGAGTCAGCAAGTGAGAGCCAAAAATACAATAAAAGGGGCAGCTGGTAAAAAGTGCCAGATGGCGTGTTAGGTGTAGTTAGGTGTGTATCCAATACCTGAGGGTGCAGTGGAACCAAGGGGGGCTGCCTTTCGCCTCCGCTTGACATCCCCAGTGCAAAGAGAGCCGAGGTGCCCGCTGGTTTGTCTTTAAAAAGGAGCCAGGCAACACAGAAATACAGCAGCATTAGTGTCATGACAAGTTTTTTTTTGTTCTATTAAACACTCTGAAAGTAGGAAAGAAGTCCAAATAGAGAAACAAAGCAGGTACTAAAGGAAATTAATGAGAGTTCTGGTCTGAATTATCCTGTTGTTCTTACCTGCTGGCTGTTTTGACTGAACAGCTCCTCCGATGCCCTCTGTCTGCCCGGGAGTCCCAGTGCAACTGAAGTGGCATCAAAGACAAACTTAATGTCTGTATGACTTGGCATGTTATCATCACAATTATGATGTCGTAGTAGTAAACAGAACATTGCTCACCTGTCCATGTTCTCTTCTCGAGCCTGAGCTAAACCAAGGTCTGAAGGCGATATAACAATGTTATTAGAGACCCAAAATTATTCTTATAACCAAAAACCACACTGCTCCTCATCACCAGACACCCAAAGGACCTTTTTTACACTCCTGGAAATGTTCATTATATTTGGTTATATTAGCCACAGTTTATTATTAAGAGCTGATTAATCGGCTCTCAAGGAAATACCGGAATATGGAACCAGTGAATCAATATTCCTGCAAATAAAAGGAAGTCTGGTCCACTGCCAGTGTTATGCGTCCACATCTTGTAAGCTCTGACTAAACATTTTTGCCGTTTTCAATTTGTATTTCACCCACTTTCCTTTAGTGCACAAATCGAATTTCTCTCAGGATTAATAAAGTATCTATCGATCTATTAAAACTAAGCTGGTTTAAAATTATGTCCTAAACACCTGAACCATTTATATACAATTCTAACATATTTTATACACAAGTTTAATAGAAAAGAACGCACTCATGGGAGTCTGGGGTTTGTCTGCCCAGCCTTTCGTTGAAGCCCTGACTGGAGCTTCCCTGCAGCCCTGCATCAGACGCCTGCTGGTGTCCATGGAGACGACTCAACCTGGCCTGAAAACCTGCAGAACAGAAGCACAGGTTCATCAGTGATTACAATAAGCAATGCTTACATTAAGCATTCAAAACTGAAGAGCAATGGAATACTAGAAAGGGATGCAGCCATGTGCAATTAGAAGCACACTGTGCCTCCTACTGGTCATAAGTGAGAGTGCAACAACATTGCAAAAATTTGTTTATCTGCACATTTTCATTGGGTCGCCCTGTGCTGGAAGATAACTATAGATCATATTTTGACACTGCAGATTATATTATTATATAATGTAATGAAGGTATTCTACCTCTCTGTGCCCCAGGACTCATGAGTGGAAAGGATCCTGTAAGAATACTGTTGAAGACTGGGTCAGCTAGATCCAGATCCTCTGAACCGGTGTCTCTTTCCCACCATGGAACCACTCCTGCTATCCCACATGCACCGCCAGGACCTGAACCAGATCCCGGCTCACCCTCATAGAACCAGTCACTCTGTTCATCGTCACCTGAAAGAAAGGCAGAGAAAAAGTGACCTCACTGGAAAAAAAGTATCATCATCACAACAGACAAAGACAGAGCTCACCATGCTGAATACCTAGTGTTGACTCAGAACTGCTTACTGCTGTGTGCTCTTCCATTTAGTGCCATGTGAAAACATACCTTGCCTCCCCTCGTCATTAGTATAGAGGCCTCCATCGCTGCTATTGCTGACACTGCTGGTTTCACTGAAAACAAAAGGAGGAAAAGAAAAGGAATTACATTTAAAGAAAGAGGAAAAAAAGAAACAAATAACTAGCAATACCAGCCATCTTACTTAAAATGATAAACATCTATGCCAGCTTAAGGTGAAAGTTTTATAAAGTTGTTCCCCACACACGCTCTCTCTTACCGGTTGTCCAACACTCTCATTAAAAAAAAAACAATACAGAAGAAGAGAGAGAGGCGTTGCAACTTCAGGAATGACAGGACATGAAAGAAAGAAAGTCAAAACACTAACCACCTGTCACTCATGTCCTCATCCGAGCCCTTTTGCTCCTCCAACTCCATCTTGTCCTTGGATCCTTCTATTGGAGAAGAAATGTGGTCTTCACTCTCCACCACCACCCCTTCATCTGCAGCTTCCATCCCCAGTCTGTGAGCAGTCAGTTTCCTCTTCTTCACCCTGTTCTTCCCTCCCCCTGACCCAACCAGGCCACCTCCGCAGAGCTCCATGGCAACCCTGCCTTCGCTGACACCCAATCTATGCGGTCTGCCACCAACACGGGCTTTGGGTACAGGTGGAGGCCCGAGCATGGTGGAAGAAGCGACTTCAGGTTCCACAGGTGGGTCAACAGCCATGCGTTTAACCTTACGTCGTCGTCTGAGGCTGCGAGTGCCCTCTGCTGACCCCAGAACAGCGAGGTCATCCGGCCAAAGTGGCCGCTTGCTTCGTCCCATGTCAGCTGTGTGGGGGATTCGCCTCTTAGGGCCGAGTTGTTCATCTGAGTCACTGTTATCACGGGCATGACTGTTGGCAGCAGAGACACCTCCTGTGCTGGTACGATAGTCCTGCAACAAATGTAACAGTGATGAATACCAGGATGTGATGCAGGCACTAAATTAAGAAACTGGAATAAAGTCCAGCATGTCAGAATGAAAACAAGGCTAGGATTCAAACAACACAGATTGAAACAATCAGAAAGAAGTATACTAGTATACACACAACTAGTCTTAGCTGTCTTCAGACTTCGTGACCTCATGGTTTAAACTTGAGGTGAATATTTCCTTTCCTGTCCTCCATCTTTTCACTCACCTTATGTTCCTCCACACTGGACTCTGATCCCTCACTGAGGTGGCCTGTCTCCCACGGTGGATGTGGGTTGTCTGAACGCCGTTTTCTACCCCTTCGTTTCCGAGCCTGTCTCTTCAACAGACAACCCACAGCCAGTGCATGATCTCCTCCATCACCAAAACCTCCACGTGCAGCTTGTTCTGAACTCTCCTCCAGTGCTGACACCAGGTCATGGACTAGCTCGTCCATCGTCCTGCGAAAGTGCCTTTGATGAAGATAAATGAATAGAAGAAGAAGAAGTTATTATTGTAATATTAATGTGGTCAACACCTGAAGTCCCTTATGTTTAATTTACATATTTGGACAGACAGATAGTGAACCAAGTCAGTTTGTAAAAGATGACCTAAATGCAACCCCCACAGCAATAACAACATTGAAAAGGCCAGCTGACGTGAAGAATGAGTCAACTGTGCCACATGACAATTCGCATAATATAAACATATCGTTTCATCTCGCACACTTAAAACCAACAAACTGAGTCCTTTACTGAATACCTACGCTACTAAAACCTCCAGTAATCTATTCAAATAACCCGTGATTCTCTGAAAACTGTCAATAAAGCTTCTCTTCGATACAGTTATTAGCTTAGCAGGCTAACATTCCATTGCTAGTTAGCCACGACAAACTGTGGCACTTGGAAAGCCTGTTAAAGTAACAGCATTTACTATGTGGTAACTTTCAATGACTGTCGACGAAAAATAAATAAATAATTAAAAAACTACAAACAACAAACACACCCTTTGTTATTCAAAAGAGCTTAGCTCGCTAGCCTGTTAGCATAGCTAGCTCTCGCTGTGTATTAGCCGTGAACAATATGTTCCACCTACCAGCCAGTTCCCGCTTTGCCGATGGTTTTTAAATTAGCTGCACGGAACATTAAAGCCACGAAATGCCAGATACACTTAGCCAGAAACAAACCACAAACACTGACACACCATAGACATCATACTGACACAAAAGCTTGATCAATAAGAGGACAGAAACAGCCAGAGCTACTATGTTGCCTTCAGGTGCTGCAGGAAATTCGAAGATTTCTATTAAACGCTGTATAAACAGCCAAATTTGCCAATAACAAGTAATCTCTTGTATTTATTTATAACCCAAACTTTAATGTTTGATATAAAATGTTGTTCCTAAATGAAATGTGCAAAAGCGCATACAATCTTTGTGTTTTAAATCAGTTTAAATGCAAGAAGTGAATGTTAATCCATATGCTCTTTTACGTTTTACCCTTATTGAACACTGGGGGGCAGTGTTGTAGAATAGAATAGAATAGAATAGAATAGAATAGAATAGAATAGAATAGAATAGAATAGAATAGAAAATACTTTATTAATCCTTTGGAGGGTCCTCAGGGATATTTGGGTACCAGCAGCAATACAGCACCGACAGTAAAAGCAAAATAAGCACTAAGTAATACTATTAACATGTATAAAGTAAACTAGGGGCAATAAGGCGCAAGAATAGAATGTGGTTTTAAAAAAGTTAAATAAAATAATATTGCACACAGTAGGGTTGGTACAAATTCCCAGTTCACGTATTGCACGTTTAAGTTATTGCAACTGTTTGTATGACGTATTACACAAGTGAGTTATTGTACATGTGTTGTATCAGGCGGACTGCACTCTTCCCTCCTTCTCCCCCTCCTGCCCAATGCAGTGTTGTCTAAAAGTGAATGAAGTAGGTGCCAGCTGGACTATCAAATACCAAAGGTCACCAGTTGACACACATCAGTGATAATAGTGTCATATTAATTACAGTACTCCCTGGAAGAAGAGTCACTGGGTACCAGGGAGACTTTGGACTTCACCCCAAGTAACAGGTGGTCTCTTCTGAATGTCAGCAACAGCACCATCATGGTCAACACCAACAACAGGTGTCATTTGTTAACTAATTTACACAATAAAAAAAAAGCTGTCTGAAGGTGATATTTGTGCCAAAGTTTTTGTGTGTGTGTGTGTGTGTGTGTGTGTGTGTGTGTGTGTGTGTGTGTGTGTGTGTGTGTGTGTGTGTGTGTTTGTGTGTGTGTCCCACTCACACTCTACATACTC